>JAGVSQ010014313.1:0-10667 GCA_022683975.1 Rhyacophila evoluta
TATGGATCTACACATTGTGAAGATATCCACTCCGAAAAAGGAGTATATGGATCTAGACTATTTGACAGATTATTTTTTACGAGAATTATTAGACAATTATTCAATCCAATGAGCAACCAGTCCTGCATTTTTCGGATTTTAAAAATCCGACAGATGGGGACTTAAACTCGCATTCCTAGGATCGCTAGGTGCGCACGCTACCAACCACACTTCCGGGGAGACTACTATGTACTATGTAGATACCAAGCTAAAACAAGTCTTTCCACCAGCTATTCTTTTTTATTTTTGTATGTAAATGTGTGAAAAAGCAATATTTTTTAATTCCTGGGGACTAACTGTGTGAAAGAGTCTCGTTTTAAAGTGCGTTTATACTCTTGGAATTATTTTCCAGATGGACTTTTCTGCTATTTTCGTTTCATGAGACCACGGAGATTAGGTACATTGTCATTTTTTTCTTTATTTTTATTGGACAGACAGTCTATCTCAATAAGAACTGTATCGTTCACTTTCTGATTCAATAAAGAAATTTAGTTTATATGAATTTATGCGTATGATCATTTGAATATCCAAAAGACAAAGACCATTGCTGTTAATCCCATTGCCGTATATATACCATATTCATAACATTACAATTAGGACAGAATTCTGGTATCCAGTATCTATCAACTATTAAATTTGTACAAAATACATAAATTATTATTTGAAGTTTGTAAACTTAAACTTACATATATATAATATTATTTCAAATACTTTTGGCGTTAAAAATAATTTATATAATGCACCATTAGTAGAAAATATAAATTTCAAATATTAACGAATAATGTATTCACTTTTTCAATGTGGCATTTTCTTCATTCGTTCATCCACTAGTATGTATTATAATACATACAAAAATTTTAGTTTTGGTGAAAAGACTAAAAAAATATAGACGCTTATTAATATGTAAGTTTGTAAATCCCTGATAAAAAGCCTTTCATTTATTAAAATAATAACAATATATTATTTTGCATAGATTATTGAACAAAACACTTTTATTATTAACCTTCATGAAAACTGATTGGCAATTACTAAAATATTTGTATGAATAAATTCAGTACAAAAATGTCGTTGATCCAGTTAAACATGTCATAAACGACGTCGCAAAATAGTCTTAACCTGGCTTGTTTTTTTTTGCAAGAAATTAATTCCATCATTTTATCATTTCACATTGATTATAGCAACTGTAAGAACTTATTAATTTAAAAAAAATACTAATATAACCGGATGTTTAAGTTTGTGCGCTATATATTGTAAAGAAATTTTAAACTCTAGACATCTTGGCAGTTTGATAAACGTTCAATACCCAGCTGGATTACAGTGATGCATACATTCCTACGTGTATAAGAATTTAAGTAAAAATGTCCAATAGGTGGACAAAAAAGTACTGAGAAATTTAATAGAATTCCTACTTCACAGCGTTCTACTATAATATCCAGTTCATTTTTCAATGCGGGACAGGGAAACGTGTAGGAATTTGATTTTAAAAGCCATTCATGCGCCGGTAAATATCTACCACGAGGAGCAATTTTATAAGACATGAATGTCTTCTAGGTTCGTACAGGATGTAAGAACAAGTTGTAGCGCACAACGAAGAAAAAACTTTAATTCCAATGCAGCATAAAATATTTTTTACTTTTTTTAAATTATTTGCCCTACGTAGAGGTTTAGAGAACGTTTAGATGTTTCGTTTGTAATGAAAATTAAATCGCTAAAAAAATATTTTGGACCCGTCGACCATTACGACTTCACGAAAGAAAATTTTCTTACATTTACACCGTTGTGAGATACACGAGAAGGTTTATTTAAAGCACTTCAATAAGAGATTTTGTCAAAATAGTATCACGCACACTCAATACCAATTAAAGTCTTATGAAGCTGCTTAGATGGCATTTTGGATACTTTTACGAGTTTTTATGCCGGGATATTTCAAAAATGATGTGGAGATATAATACAAACTAAACGAAGCTGGCTGACCTGGCGACCCACTGGTCGGAATAGATAATTTATTCCGTTAATATAACAAAGCCCCCTTTACTCTCATTGGTACGATCAAATGAAATACAAATACGCATATTGAAAATATATACACGTGTACCGGTATATTATTAATTTTGACCAAATTAAATTCAGTATATTGGAAAAAATTAAATTCAACTTCGTTGCGTGAAACAGTTACAAAGCAAATATATTATTTATAAGCGGACATGTACTGCAATTGAATTTCTTATTTTTATTCCGTACGTATTTTTATGCTATATCAGATACAATATTTATTGTTTATCCAAATGTAAAGATTAAAAATAAATCTTAGTTATGATATTTTTCCGTAATAATATATATAAAACCACAAATCATTTTTATTTGGCACATTTTTTGTAACGTAAGAATAGGGAGCAGAGAAAGTATTGAAAACACTTTTCCTTACGATTTACGAACAATGTAAATATATTTTCTTTTTGCTTTCATGCTCCGAATATTAAACGCGCTTCACGTAATATGGAGGAAGAAACTTCTGATTATTAAATATAATATATTGTAAAGTTGATATAGTGTTGTGGACCATAGACAGAATAGAAGTAAACAGCCAAATATAATATTATTAAAGGCATAAAATATATAAATAAATACAATACATATTGTATGGTAAATATAGATATATTTTTATTTACAAAGATTCATTGGTATTCAATCATTTTTTCATAACAGGTATTAGGTGTATTATTTATATACTTCTGATATTACACAGTGTCGTAGTTTATAGAATTGAAAAAAAAAATATTTTTTAAACACCTCTTCTACCATATCCACGTTCGCGCACGATGCTTTTAACTTAACAGAAGGCTGCTTATCCCGTTCAATTATATTCGAGCGAAATCAAACGACTACAACCCCAATGTTCGGCGCAGGAATCTGGTTTGGATGCTCAATATACGTATTTCCTGCATCTTTTTCAGGTGGCATGATTCGCTAACATAGAGGAAAAACGGAAGAATGCACGCGCCAATTATCTTGCATTGGGTTTAAGCCGAGAATCCCTACGCTACCTAGACAACAACTATTTAGATTAAATTAATCTCCATACTGTACAGACTTACCGTGACAGATAGTCACTTATTCGTGAGAATTAGATACTTGTCAATCGGTAACTGATTGAGCATGAAGCCTTCGACAATTTATGAATGTTCAACTACTTCTATGCGGCAACGAAATTTGAACCAGTGAGTTTGGTAAGGTTAGGGTAGGTTAGGTTAGTTTAATTTCAATAATACTTCTTCAAATATTTTTTAATATTTACATTTGAAACCGGTTCATAATAAAACGATTAAACTGTTTATGATACGTACATATTCGTATTCATAAATACGTATATGTATACATATATATATTATAATTGTAGTTGGATCTCGATATTATAGCAAGACCACTGCCAATGTTAAATGATATTTATTAAATTAGCATACGAGACTTAAAATTAAAAACAGCGTCATAATATAATATTATATATTCTGTAATATAAAATTTTCCCATTTATATGATTATATTGTAATAGTTTTACTCGCATAATAATACTATAATTACTGGAACGGCGTATATGACAAAATTAAAAAAAAAAATGTGGTGGTATCAATTGAAAGAATATTTTTAAATATCTTGATAGTGGAAATTGTCAAAAATGTTGACGTAATTTAAGCATTCCAATAGTTAATATCTTTGTTTTTAATAGGATTATCTTTTAAACACTAATATTTGGTATTCGTATAAATAGGGAGAAGTTCATGTTATCAAAAACGTAAATGTATCTAAGTCGCGAATCGCGTTCATATTATCGTTGTTCAAAACATACAAAGTTTAACTCCTTAACTACCATCCGTGATGTATATAATCTTGCCTTGTTTTCCAGGGTTTCGAGATATTAAGAATGCAAGAAAAATAATTTGACTTGCAAAATTTGAGACTTACAGATGTTTGGTGTGACCTCAAATCATATGTGTCATGCGTATGCTTTAATGAGTTAATGAGTATATGTCGAAAACATTTTTCAGACCTGAATATTATACATTTAGTAGGAGAAATCGTCCAGACTCACGGGTGAGTCGTTGGCGTATAGGGTTCGTTATCACCCGACTCACCGGTGCGTCGCTGGCGTTCATACGGTTAAAATCAATTAATGGACCATCTGTAGTAAGTAGTAAGTAAAAAGTAGTTCTGTTTACTTTTTATTGGGAATGACAGTTTTCGGTGTACATACATTTGTACTTAATGTGCATTTGGTGCACAACACATATCAATTAAAAATGCCAGAAGATAAAACCCAACCAACATAAATTAAACGAGGGGAACCGATTTCAAATAATTTTCAGGATAAATGAAATAATATACCGCCTACACGAAAAAAAAAATTCTGACACTCGGTACAATATAATATTAATTGAATCGTGATATTATAATAACAGCTGTTTGTGGGCGGATAGTGGAGATAATATTCATATTAAATTACCAAGTAATATTGATTACTATTTTAAGCTGAAATAACTCAAAATAAAAAAAAAAAGAAATAGTTCGGAATCTGTAAATATCCATATATATCGTTCTTTTGTATTGTTACATGGGTTTCACCGTTAAGCTTCAGGTGACGTTTGTACGGTCATACTTTTAATATACTCTTACAGAAAATGTATCCCCCACTATTATATGTATGAAGTAAGCTATATATCTCTAATTTTCATTAGGATAAATATTTAATTTATAAAGATTAGATCAAATATATTTTGGCAGTAGATATTTATACATATTCGTATGGCCCGAAAACACCGAAAGAAGAAATCTAGTCCACTTATAATAATCCAAAGGAAAGATTTACTAATTAAAAATTAATTTGAGTTTAAACTAATTAATCTTGGGGAATCCGATGCTCTTCCTAAACAAGCTTACAAGATTAAGAAATTGGGTAGTGTTTTCTTGTCAAAATGTCAAATTACTGCTTAAGATACAAATAAATCTTAGTTAATATACAATACCGGTAGGTGATTAACCGGAAACACCGCGGCAAATAATGCTCCCTAATTCTAATGGCCTATTCACGTACACGCGGAACAACCAAGGCCTCTCTAAGAACTATTAAAATATTATTGTTATTACTTGTTGGTAAAGTTTGACTTGGTGTCAGAAATTTAATTTTAACTTCATATAACAAAAATATTGGAGTCGTAGACTGGAGGAAAACCTTTAACGTCCCGTAACTAGATGATAAAAAATACACGTTAAAATATAAACTGTATTAATTCACATTTTGGGCGTGGTTATGTCTTAATGGTTGAGGTATAGGCTATTATTGTGTAATACATTTTTGTACTGTTTTTCCTATTTTATCAATATGCTTTATGTATGGAGTTAAAATAGAGAAACATTGTTTTTCTATTTTATATATAGTGAAGATTATATTATGGATGAATTAATTCAATATTTCTTAGGTCAATACGTATACTCATACAGATTGTGTGACACCGTACGGGTGAAAGAATGCGCTAACTTAAGGGAAATATTTCAGTGGTGAAATTCGTACGGGAAAATAACTGAAATAGAGGCAATAAGTGAAAAGCTTGCAACACCATAAAGCGACAAGCTACACGACGCGTCGCGCCATCCGAAGCAAAGCTGTCAGCGCACTTTTTGGAATGACAATGACCTGATACCTTGATACACAAAAGCGTGTTTCTACAAAAGTTGCCAATATTGATTCGATGAATTTTACCCTCTCAATATTATATGTGTGAATGAAATACCAGAGTTTTTAACGTTAGGGTCCGATTATCAAGGGAATGGCCGAAAAACTAAGCGATAAGCGAGTTAATAATGTAACTACGTTGATTGTTTCACGCTTTTTATCTCTCGTGTATTTCACGTTCGTAATTTGCTGCTAGAAGTATTACCAAAACTCTAAATCGTAATCGCTTTCTACGCTCATTAAATGCACGTCTTTATTAAATCGACATTCGTCCTCAAGATAATTTAATAAGAAAATTTGTGTAAAATTGATCATTTGTTTAAAAAAGCGGATGGTAAATATCAGTGACTTTTTATTTTATACGATAATATAATTATTCTCATTACTAACGAGACTTTTTTATAACTCAATGCGGTAGTATATGTAAACTGGAAGCCTATTTATATTAACGTTTCTACTTGCCTTAAAACGAGATTATATAATGAACACTCTAAGATAACCTTAAAAACAATTAAAACTTTTACTAGGCAATCGGGTTTGAGATAAAAAGTAATGCTCGTCGAAGAAACTGTAAAAGTTTTAATATCGTACTCCTACGATACCCGTCGACGATTCAAACGTGAGGTGACATTTTTTCCAACACCATTTGTTAAATGTATCAGATTTTTTTTTAAATTGATTAAAAACATGTCATGATTGGTAAGAACTGACAGGAAATCGGAAAATGGGTTACAATATAGCGCACACTTTAGGGATAGAATGTATTCCACACTTTGCTGTAAGGATAACAGATGTCGCTCGGCGGCGCTGTATTACGTGAATAATTTAAGCCATATTCAGTGTCGTATATTTCTACACCCTGACGACTTTATTTGGCGAAAGCTCTCATCTGCGTATTATGAAACCATTAACGATCAGCTGCCGCCGGAAGCTTTCCAATCGCGATTCCCGTTCGCAATTTACTTGAAAAATGGCAACGAATCTTAGCGATTTACGATATACAATAATTTATACAACAGCCTACCTGCTAAAAAGTTTATGAAAATTAATATTGTATTAGTTGTATTTCATAATATCTATTTTTGTCAGCATATTCGGGTGTTTCATGTTATAAGTAATCAGGACTGCAAATATATATATATTTATTGTATTTTTTTATTATGATTTATTTTTGTTTCAGGATATCAGCATTACCTAACACGTATTGTGTTGACTTCCTGGGAATAAGTTGTGATTTCTTTATTCCGATCCATACTCCTGCGTGAGGGAAATTTTGTTATACCATCTAAGTAGGATGGTACGTGCTTTATTGTCTGTTGTTTTTCCTCCCAAGATATTTTCTTTTTTATGTGCCGGAGTTAAATTTTCACTCTGAACTATTCTATAACAACTAATAACTCTCTCAGCAACTTTTAAAAGTGTATTTTACTTTGTTTCAAAAACGTTTTAGAATATTTGATCGTAATATCTGCAAACAAGTCGGATAAAAATCACATTTACATACATTTTCTTCCACAAGAATTTTAATGCCAAAAATGAATGGGAAATCAGATATTATACAAATTGCACAAAATGTAATTTCACTTCACGGGGAACGAAAATCAAAGAAGTAAATCGTCAACTCAGTGAATTATATGAATGACATTAAGCAGTCGAGACGACGTTTTTCTTACTAGATATGAATAAACCTGTGACGGGAAGAAGTAACAGAAATATAAACTTTATATTTCATTATCTTTTGTTTTATGATGTATTTAATAGGCAAAATTGCTTATTAACACCGCTAGAAAGACATCTCCAACTACATTTTTATCAGCACATAGAATAATGAATTTAATTATTTTTATTATCACTGTTAGGCGTTATTTTTAATTTGAAAAATACATTTTGATTTTATGTAAAATATTACAGTAAATAAATAATTAAGAATATTTTGCCAAAAAAACAATCTGTGTCAAACACAAGGGTCAAAAAAGCGTATTAATTTGTAACCGTCAGCGATCATAATGATTATTACGTAATACAATATTTGTTATGTCACAAATATCATATCTCAATATCTTTTATCCGTAGCCGCAGGCATTCATTATGTAGCTGCAGAAATATTGATGATATTCATTAGTGCTAGTGCCATAGACCAATATGATTTATTCTCGTCATATTTGGAATTAAGAGTAGTAAAAGCAAAACTGTTTTTAAGACTCGGTATTACATTAACGTCGTATAATTAAGAATGATATAGATGTTATGTAGGGACGTTATACTTGTTAACATTTTCTATTAGTTCATATATTGTATCCCATAGTAAAAAAATATAATACACACCTGAAAAGCCTTAATACATGTCGCTTATTGAAAACACCATTTTTTTTAAATGTTGTATGTAAAGGTTAAATAAATAACTTGACAGTTGTTATTATTGTGATAATACTGAAAATATATCCATTTTTGCTAATGAATAAATGCTAATGACGATAAGGAAAATTTACGCAAAGAGAGGGTTTTCAATGCATCGATTGTTGTGTCTAATTCAGTTGTTATTCATTTGGTTACATTTTATAGAAAGGAGCTCATTAATTAAAACTTTCATGACATTTTGCAGAGATCGCTATTATTATGGAGTATAAATTTTGACATTCATATTTAATTATTATTTAAGTCTGTCAAAAATTACGAACGGTGCAAAATACATTTTATGTAATATGTGTATGTACATAAGTGGCATTTTCGTTGTAACTCACGTCCATGACAGATGGTATGCTGGTTCGTCATTAATAAAATTAATGTTATGATTTATCATTGTATAATATAGCGCTTAGGATCCGATGCAATTACCGCATAGCAATTAAATTTCAACAAAAAACGTGTATACTATAAACATTCTTTTAACAATCTTCGCTCCTAAAGTGGAGCATATTGATCTACACCAGTGTTTCTTAACCGTATTGAAAGAATCGCCCACTTTTCCACGGCAAAATTGTCCAGCGTATCCACCAAAGTGGTCGATATAATATAATTAGGGATCGATTTTTTTTGTTTGTAAAACAACAATTAACCACTATAAAGAAAAATGTGGTGGTCGATAACATGTTTTGAAAATGGCATGGACATATCACGGCTCCTGAAATGCACAGTATAATGAAAAAATGCAGTGAATGAATTTCCCCCAATGTCAAAATATTTCACCGGATTCTTTCACGACAATTGGCCCAATTGCTCAACCCAGTAGGTATCCAATTCCGCGTCACTGATTTTCTTTTAACTCTGGTATCTGAAAGAGTCGAATCCGCAATCTCAGCCATCCGTGGATAGATATTTTCATAAAAAACGTGCACTTTAAACCTATCCGTCTTCTTGTATAAGATTTTGATGTCAATGAATTCGATAATCACTGTGGAATCTCGGAAATCGTGAGAAATTATTAGAAATTTTATGATACAAGTATTTGGTCGCAGCGTTACAACTATGAACTATTAAACCAGTAAACGGCTTAAATATTATATGCTAAGTTTTATTATCCACTACATATATCTTTAGAAGGTTCGTAGACCCATGATGACTTATATGCGAACTAATTTAGGCCTTTTCATATACGTAAATTACTGAAAACTCCCAAATAATAAATTTAATTTGAACAGGTTGCCTCACCTTTGGTCTCACCCTGGTTGCTCTTTATTGCTAGTAAAATACTACAAATTTATAGCCCCTATTATAATATAGCAAGCACCGTTTACCTGTGCATTAAGCATGACATAGTTCCGGATAGTTGGATCCTTAATACTAGTTTGCGGAACAATTCTAGTATTGGCTAAAAAATACACTTAAATCAGGCCAACTCAACGGTATTGAATTAAAATTAAAGTAAACTAACACTCATCGTGATATTTTAAATTTCAGTTACCAAATTAATAAAGATGTATTGATTCAAGGAAGTGACAGACGGTTGCAATTATGTTTTAAGATGGAATTCTTACGTGAAACGGTATTTATATTAAAATAGCTGCCATACGAGTTAACGTATATCACGGCAATCAACGATGTAGACTACAAGCAAGGTTAAGCGCTATTCACTAATTAAATTATGGTCTACCTTAACAATTTACGCAGTAAGGTTTGAAAAATGCACGGAATGGGTATTGATTTTCAAAAGTATGTATACATTTACTTCCTTAAAAAAAAATCGTTATCGTCGTTGTTATCAGTTACCGGTATTTATTGAAAGTATCTCGATTTATTTTAAATCCTCGTAATAGAATCTTCGTGCACTTTCACTGACTGAAATTTATAATTTCACCAAACTTTGTCTCATCACAATGTGTAATAGCTGGAGAACTATCTGCAATACAGTCAAATTGTCTCACCCATATCTTACCGAGTTTCTTGAGATACTTAACAACATTAAAATCATATAGTCTGGTATTCTCGTATAATGCTATAATAGAACGTCTTTTAACTTGAGATTCCATTTTTTTCACGTAAGAAAGCACGTAATATCATAATATGTTATTTTTCACATTTTGTTTATTTAAATTACAATCACAAAATAATCATTATCTCAAAATGTCAATTTGTCAGACTTTTCGCCCGACGACGATTTTTTAAAATATTGTATTCAGAAATTCACATTCTCGTCCGTTACGTCTTTATTTTTAATTTTTAATGAATTTAATTGATCATTTTCGACCGAAAATTAATAGCATAATTATTTAATAATCTGTCAGAATAACTCGTTTCTGTCTTTACGTCGATTCTATCAGTATTTATCATTATCATATATTTAGATGCTCGATACAAATAACTCATGTACTAGAATCAACTTATTGATAACTCTGCCGCTCTGGCTGGTATTGGTAACTACCTAAGAAATCGAGAACATCAGCTGTTTTTCATTCCTAAATGCAGG
>JAGVSQ010014314.1:0-10667 GCA_022683975.1 Rhyacophila evoluta
GAATTTAAAATCAATTTCCATCAAGCACCATCAGTCGAAAATATTAATTATATGGTAATAGTTCAAATACAATAGAGATTTTAATAGCTAATATGAACAAGAATAAAGTTCCTATAACATTTCTATAAAATTCCAGATAGCTTGTGTGTTTTTATAACAATCCTGAAGAGTCCTAAAAAATGGTTTTATTTTTACCGTTGATGGCTCTGTATGTGACAAAAAAGCAATATCAAAGTCTATGACATAATCAATAAACCTCTTAATGTATAGTCTTAATAATCTCACAGAAAAATAATGTAATGTATTTATCCACCAATCTGACAACACACCATACCTTCCGATCATTAGTACTTGAGATGCATGTTGAACAATAATTCACTCAATAAATTCAGTAAGCAATATGAATAAACTGTTGAATGATTTTATACCTCTGACTGCATAGAATCAAAGATGTCGGCTTCAAGCGGTTCCTCATCTTTGAGACCCAACTTGACTTTCCGCCGCACGTCGTCTGGTATCGTTAGCTGTGATTTTCGTAGAAATCTACAAAACATAAAAATATAAACAGTCAAGCAATTCACCCAACAGTAAATATAAAAAAGTTCAAATTTATCATTATCAGTATCATTAATACAATATTGGTATCATTCCAGAGAGCGAATAATCGGTTAATATGTGATTGATAAGTATGATAATATTGTATCTCACTTGTATATGGCAGAGACCATGGACTTGAGTCGCTGCGGGTCCTTCTGTTGTTTGAGTCCCTGGCAGGCAAAGTAGAAGTCAAGACGGTCGGCATGAGGCGCCCCCGCCTCCCGGACAAACCATTGGAACAGACGCACTCCCTCCGCATCCTAAAATAACACAGGCAATCATTGTAATCACACTATAGATGACATTTAGTTTTTATAAATTTGAAAAAGAACATGTGGATATATATAAATGTGTCAAGTATGACAGATTTTTATGAAAAATTGTGTAAATTTAAATATGGCTAAAAACCTCGAGAAGATCACGCAAGTTGCGTGCCCAGCGGAGATACGGTGGAGATCTCCCTCCGCCATCTCCAGTTGTCCCCCCTCCTGCTGTTCCACTTGCCCCCGTCCCTGAGGATGACCCACCCAATGTGCTTGTCCCGCCTGCAGAACGACGTGACGAACCCTTGCTTCCATGATATCTGAAATAATAAAATGATCGGGAAATCAGACCACATTTTATTATGATTATTTTGATACTATCATTAATCAAGGAAATTTGAATTGAGTATTATTATATGTTCATTTTAATCTATTAACAACAATTACCAAGCATAGTTTTTCATATATATCATACCAACAAAGCTGAATTTCGGTGTAGCACATTATTTTTAAATGCATGCAATTTTGTATCATTTGTATGTTTTCTTTGGGTACTTTGAGTATCTTTGAGTACTGACAAATGTTATCAAGTCATAAACTAACCGAATAATTCAGATTCAACATAGTGAAACAGTTGGCAATTTTTATATAATTCTATTTTTATTTTTGAATAAAATTTATAAATACAAAGACATATTGAAGATAAAGATATTTAAATGGTTGTTTAATTGACTAGTTATGTGTAGCAGAAAATTCATTAATATATGCGCACCTGTGCAAGTTGGCAGAGTTAGAATGTTCTTGAAAGAGGGAGTGGGGTCGTCCTCTCTCCTCACCAGGCACAGGCGGCAGCGATGACCTGTCAGCAAGTTTGTTTTCCCAACCTGAAATATAAATACCATACCAAATTATATTATTTGAATCTGTTAAAGACATTCCACAGCAACCAGCTTTAATTCAACCAAACACTAAAAAACCAGAAAATAATAAAATGCTAAAGAAATTTTGCATGCTGTATTAAATTTGTCGGTGAATCCCATCCCTTCCTCAACACAATGGAAAACAAGTCTGCCATTCATCAAAAATATTTTTAAAATATCCAGGTAATTGCATACTGTGGCATTCAAAATGTGATTTACCGTTTATTGAGTTGTGTAAAGAGGAGCATAGACCATGCACTCAAATATGTATGATTTCTGTTATGATAAACAGTATTATGGTAGAATCTTGAATACGTATTCGGTTCAGGCAGGTAATACAGTCATATTATTGCGTATTTGATAATGTGGAAGTTATACATTGAATTAAAAACTAAGGATAATGAATGCATAAATGATCATAGAGATGTTTAAAAATTGTCAAACAAAATAATGAAATTTCAAATATACAACAAGGAAAGCAACTAAGAAAGGAGTTCTAAACAACTTTATTTATAACAAAAAGTATGGCTTTTCATTATTTGGGGGTGCCCCTTATAATTTTTTATAAATTTAATAAACTTAATTAAATGTATTTTTAATTTGCACAAATTAAATTGGTTCATTAATTGATTATATTTGATGAAAACAATCAGTGGTTAATAGGGTATAACTACAGAGCTAAGTGTAAAACTTAACAAGTAGCAGAAGAAACCAAAAGAAAAATAATTTTATATTTTTATTTCAATATGGCAGAAATATCTTTTATTATAAAATAATAGAGGCATTATAAAGGGCTTAAAAGAGAGACAGGAACATCTAAAGACATGCATTACACCGGAAATTGGCTTCAATGAATGTTGTAGATATATTAGTAAGATGAGTAATGAATGATATTATTGAATAGTATTATGCCAACTAACTCTGCTAAATCATTGATCACCATCATATTTAAATTAACTCTAATTCTCTCAATTATTATAGACATGAATTGTCTATTTTTTTAAGATGTTAAATATTAATGTTTGTTACTAAATTATACCAAGTATGGTATGGTGGCATGTTATACACCAAGATTGGAAAGTGAATGATTTATACAGGTGCATCTATATCACTGGTATCTAAAATTAAATGATACTACAACATCCTTTGAATACTGGGGATTAAAAATGCGGCAAACGAAAACCAATCAAACAGAGTTATACGTTAACAGATAAAGCGACAGGTAAACAATAAATGAGCTTTTAAGCTATAAGAAAGATAATTTCAAAAAATAGCATCGCTTGATCTATAAATGTATAATGCCGTCTAATTACTACATTCTAACTACAAAAATACATGTCGGAATAAACCTTTTACTTTAATGAAAATATTTTAAACCTTGGAATGGATAAAATTTGCATGGATCAGTTTGCACCAACATTGTGAAGTGCAAAAGAATCCACAGCGGAAGTGTTGTTAAAAATGATAAAAATAAAATAGGGTTGGTTTGTTAACCTTTGTGCATGGTGTGGCAGAGAGTGTTTTACCTTGCGGGAGACCGCCGACAGGAGTTTGGCTCATGGCGCACAGGCCCTCCTCCCACCCACCAACAGCATGGCGAGATAGACACTGCAACAATTGACAAGAACATTTAATAGAGATTCATTACATATACAATTGGATAGTTTTGAATAACTGCTGGAAAAATACAATTCATTTGACCGGACAAACAACATAAAAGACATATGTAGATATGTAAAAAAATGTGATAATACTATACACCAGTGGTATACTCGACAAAGATTGAACAATGATTAAATAAATCCATGCGAATTATAACTACAATAAACGAAATTAATGAAATTTGTAATACACGCTGAGAATTTAATCAATAATTCCTATTTAACAGTTATTATCAGAAATATCTGATAAACTATATTGTTTTTGTTTCAATAATAGATATGTACGTATATTAAAGAATTATTCAGGCAGCGTAGAAGCGTCAAATAAAATATTTATCCACATCTGACCTTTTCCTTACTTTATTATAAGTTTACCATTTTCGCAATAATGATTTTTTGCTGTATAATATTCTAAAAGAACTTTCACTAGACATTAATTTTAAAGCATACAGGGGCATAGTGAAATGAGATTCTCTCATCAATACATAATCAATTTTAATTAATATGTCTAATATTATACCATCAAAATACATCATTTTCTAGTAAAACCTTCAATGTCACAAGATAATGAGCGTTTAACTCTAATTCATTTTGGTATATTTCTGATTCAAGATCTCTATTCATCCTACTTTACCCTCACATCCCACCACAGAGTAATTCAAAACAACCCCAGGATTACAAATTGTTAGATCAGTCAATGCGTTACTTAATTTTCCATGCTGCCATAAACCGAGCAGAAATTAAAAATATAAATGGTAGAACAACAGTTTTAAAGATGTATTTTTGACAATGGTGTGAAAGCTGAAATATCTATTTAATTTTCAAAACACATACACATGCATGCATAATATTAATGCTTCAACTTTATTAGAAAGATGAGATATTTTGTAAAAAAAGTTTTTAATAATGATTTCTTATTGACAATACCGAGTTCAACCGGCAACACATCATAAGTATTTTGAATGAAGTGTACGTACAATCAATACATTAAAAAATGGTCGAGTGTATTACCCCTCGTCAAAATGGTCAAATATTACATCCTTTTTACGGATCAACATAACATATTTCAAATTCCCATGTTATAATTCACAAAAACTAGTATAGTGATACTGCACATCTGTTAACGTAAAAACCTTTGCAATCACTGTATTTTGTTTATCTAAAATATTATTAGGAAAAATATTAATATTATACCACAGAATTTATTATTATTATGATTAGTATTGTATTAAAAGGAATATTGAACCTAAGGGTTTTTACTACATAATAGACATGAATGAACAATAGAAAAAAAAACCAGGTAGCAAATCAAATGAAGCATGTATTCTTTACACATGCCATGTCAAATTACATCATAAAAATTTCTAGATGAATGCATTCAGTAAATTATATGAATGAAATATAATACATATATACTATAAAAAAGATATTTTTTCCACTTTATTTTTCAAGGATATTGTTTATTAGTTAAATATAAACATACCATGAATTTAGCTTATGATTTATACCGATGATGGTTGAAATGAATCCGACGTAAAAAAAAGCGTTATTGATTACAGCGCGGTAGAAAAAAATGTAGATAAAAGATGACTGGTAAGATCAGAGTCGCAATATCAAATGACTGCGAGTGCGAAACTGCGAAACCCAAATATTTAGGGCTGACGGGATCATACCCTACACGTTGCTATACAAATAAATATATTTATAACCCAGTTTGTGTTCTCGTACCTATGAAGATATATTAATCTGAAATGCTTTTATTAGGAAGTACAATAATACATTTGGGTGTATAGTTAAATTTTAAAAAGTTTTTTTTATTTGAAATTCATAGTATCACATCTGCTATTCAAAACATGCACATAAGTATTTAATCATTTGCATAATAAAATTGGCAAGTATGAAGTTATTGAAATATTTAAATTGTTTGTCATCATAAGCGAAGAGAGAGTAATAATTATCAATGAAACATTGCATATATTTTTTATGATTAAAAAGCATGCACTTTACAAGATGGCAGCCACTTCTATTTATTGTTTTAATATTTATTATTTGTATAATTTTGTTGTCTATTATAATTTTTAAGGTACGAATTCTGATATTGATTTACTAATCTATTATAGAAAATATGAATGAAGCATTCTATCAAATCTTTTAGCTATAAAATGGTTCTTGCCATAATTTTCTGTTTATAAAAAGATAACCGTGTTTCTGCATAGTATAATTTGACATATTAATTAATTTGTTATATTAGAATCATATACCCACCAAACGATATTAACATGTTGTCAATAAATCAAGCCATTAAATAAAGCGTACAAGTTGTAAAGACGAGCATTTGCCACGAACCAGTGTTGTATCCGTTGTGTTAAAAGAAGAATTACTCAAATCAAGCAAATATTGTCAATACTAACATAGTGGAATCAATTATAAAAAAAAAAAAATTTAACCAAGAAGTAGTGGATGCATATAATTGTTGATTTTTACATATAGAGGAAACCCTAGATCGAAGCAAAGGGAATTTAGATTATTACTCTCAAGACAACTCTCTCTCTCTCTGCCTACAAAACATATGGCCACCACATGACCCCCCAGAATTCTGTCACCTGCCAGTCGCCTAGCATCCTCCCAGTTCATGCCGACATCCTCAAATTCTACTGAGTACATCCTGTGGATAGTACCCAACGTTTTTTCAGGATACCAGAATCCCACTGGTCAGAAAAAGAGACAAGCAGGATCCGGGCTCTCCGGAAGTGTCTGTAGTACGAGACACATAAACTGATACCTGGACAGCCGCATTACTTTCTGTTATTCCCTATAGAGTGTAGAACTTGCAGTGGAAAGAGAGAATATATATTAGAGATAAACCTATTATGTTTACAAGTTACCATCATTTTGATGGATATTTTTAAAAATTAAATTTAATATTTTCTACTTTGTATTAGCGTTTCAGTACTGAGCATGGATGGATATTGTTCATATATAGACCAATGAAATTAGTGAGATTGTGCTAAATACGAATGCCTGGAAGTATGAAGATTGTCAAGCTAAGAAGATACGTCTACATTTACCATTTAAAGAAATCAATAAAGTTAAAAATAATAAGAAAGTAAAAATTCAAATTTATGTCAACTCCGAAAGTGGAGCATATGATTTAAACTTAAAAAAATAAACAGCATCTAGTTTTCAGATGCTATTGATTGAATTAATTTTTTTGACAAAGAAATATTCAAAAGATTTAGCACATGATAATTTCAAATGACGTTAACTATTTAGAAAAATAATATATTGAATTCTCTCTTTTTTAATTCACCATTGAATCAAAATTGAAGCAAGCATTATTTTTAAATCGTGCAAAAAAGTAAATAAACTGTTTATTATGATAAATTATATTATAATAGTCCTCCGCTACACCCGTTGAGCCGTGAGTGGTACGTCTACAGCTGCGCGTGCCGCTTATTGATCGCTTCTCATTTCTCGCACACCATCATATTTTATTATGACTCATGCCAACTGTTATGAAAGGTGGATTTTGACGAGGGTAAGTTATGAAAGAATATTATTGCAATTCCATGGGTGATTATAAATCAATGATCAATAATTGCGCTGTTTACCCAAACTTAAGATTTGCACCTATTTTAGTAGAAATATTTGACATTTTATTTATTTGTATTTTGAAAATTTTCATATTTATCTTTCCCTATTTTGATTCTAATTTAGATTTGAAGACCTTTATCAAACACAATCTATACTATAAAGTAAAGTGCACTAATAAACTTTAATTAATTTTTATAGTATCATGTTACATCAATTGAAAAATTTACTATTTAATAATTTTATAGAATTAATAAATTTGTTGCGAGTTACTTTGAAAATACTTTTGTCGATCAAAGTTTTCCATAGATCTTGAAATCCGCAATACCATAATTCACTAATATGTTAACTGTAAATTTTGTTATCATTAAACACCGGACAGTTTTCCCCGGGTGTGACCTTGACGTGGAGTTTGTACGTATACTGATGGGCCAGAACCTCGTTTGGGGAAATCTTGTTTCAACTTGGAAGTCTTTCCTCTGAACCATTTCCAGCATAAATTCCACTAACATTTATGAAATATTACTTGGTAACTATTGGACTATTTTTGGAGACCTTTCTCACCAAAATTCGATTGTTAAATGATTAATGATGTTTGATCATTTATAACTTGATGGAAATATACATTTTTTTTCTTTGTGACTTAAAACAATACTACCCACAACCTAGATTTTGGCATTTAGTATTTTCATGCTCTTGAAACTGTCAAGGTGTCTCATGATTCCCCAGGTAAAAATAATGATTCAATTGCACAGACCAAATATACTGAATGCAAAATTATTTAAGACTCAAGACTACTAATATGAAATAGATGTACTCCCATATTATCAATATAGAACTGAATTTAATAGCAGAAGTAAAAAAACTGTTTTTAAGAAAATCTAGAGTACTGATCAATAGTCCTTTGTGTGAGAAATGAATATCATAAGTGGCCATAACCAATTAGAACAGAGTGGACAATAATGCTGTTATATGAAATGGTGCAATATTAATAAAGTTGTAGTATGCAGTAACAAATTGTTGGGATTAATAAGATCATAAAGAATAAAAAGTGATTATTAGTTGAATAAAACAAGACTGAAACTATGTTAGTATAGTGTAATTATAAATAAATTTACAAGCTGTGATAGTGATATATTATTTTCTACATACATTTTACAAGTTATTACAGGTTAAATTACTGTGAAAGATTCGAAAGCAAAAATGTTCGACTGTCATGGTGTGGTTATAATAACAACGAAAAAGTGTAAGAAAGCATAAATAATCGTGAATGAAATAAAAATAAAATAAAATAATAATGTAAGTACCCAGCATAAAATGTAATTCCATCTGAAAACAGAAATACGATACTGATTTTAGGGCCGGACGCGCATTCTTTTAATGGTATGAAATCAGTAATGCCATATTTTTGACAGTTCATCGGCTCGTAGATTAATGCCATCTATCAGAGATCGCGACAAAGCTAGCGTTGAAGCGGAGGGTATTACAGGCGCCGTTGTTTCCGACGCGTCACTCAGAATAATTAATTCAAAACGTTATGTAAAGAGGACTCTGCCATAGCATAAATTCTATTTTCATTTAGTAGAGTTTAAATTTGGAAGTTTTTTCTTACGATACCTGTGCGATCAAAACAAGTCTGATAATAAACAACCAAATAATGAATGGTATTCCAAATTTGAAAAATAAAATACAAGTATCCAAATACATTATTATTATGATACGAATGGATTCTAAATTTGAAAAATAAAATACAAGTATTCCAAATACATTATTATTATACGATTATATCAAGGTTATTTTATTTCGTCTCGATGGCCATAAAATATCAATTATAGCAACACAAACAAATCAATCCGTAGAATTATATTTCAGTATACAGTTTTAGCAAATACCTTCCAATCCAGTTCAATAAGTAATAATAATCACATAAAAATAAATAAAATCTATCTCACGTATTTTACGGGGAAAAGAGAATAGACGCAACTATCTATCTCTCTAGGGAGAAAGAAGATTTGTTTAAGTCTTTCTTTTGAAGTAAAAGAAAGAGAAGTCGGGGAGATCAGTTTAATATTTGATGAATCCATCAGAGTGCTTTTAGTTGTTCGGGAATAAACGCTATTTATCTCTCGGTCTCCTGAATCCTCTTGTGTGTTTTTTTTTTGCTCAACGTTTAATGCCTTCTTGCAGCGAGACGAAGACAATGGCTGATCTTCCGCACGAAGTTAAGCATCATGGCTATACATTTTATATAGCTTTTATATTTGACTGGGCTTATTTATAGTTTTAGCGCCAAAAGAACAAAAAAGCTAGTGATTTCTTTAAAAACTATAAAATCCGAACCCCTATAGAAACAATGTCACAATAGTCGACCGGTTCAGTCAGTAGACAAGGCTGGAAAATCTATTCTTTCAACTGATATATCGTCGCCGATATTACAGGAACACGTAACTCAATGTTTTGGTATGCAGTCAAGTGAAATTACACACAATTGCGATAGATGAATCACCTTCAAAACGGCCACTATTATGAATAAACGTTGTAATATATTTTTCGAAAGATCTTTTAAAGCTACAAATGTGACATTCATCATTGCCAATTTTTTGTATGATATTACACATGTTATTTAGTGCCAATAATACAATAGATGACAAAAACAAAACTACTTTACAAAGTGACTAAAACCAACAAATCGAGTTACGTGCTTCTGCAATATTGACGACGATATTCAATTTAAAACCTCCGGAATTTTACAAAAGATGCATTCAATTGTTAGGTATTAGAACGATGGGATAAGGTGGTGTCGAATGGAAGCAATTATATTGCAGAAGATTTTCTTTTACAGTGTCCCCGCCGCTCCAAGAGTGGATGGAACGTATGGATCTACACACTACAAAGACATGTATTGACAAATTATATATATTATTAGTGTATATTAGTGGGAGGTTACTAAATCAAATATCATTAAATAGAGTGTTAAAGGTCTTACATTTCGCCTCAAAGATCTTGTAACGACGATTGCTTTCATGGACTACATTAAACATTCACCTGTTTGCAAGAATTTCATTACATTCAATACAGACAAGTCATTCAATATAAAACCATGGTGTAACAAATAGCATTTTTCCTTGATGATTTTATAATCAACGGACAGATCATATGATTAGTTTTAATAATCCAATTTAGCAACGTAAACGTCACATAAAATAACGTAAATTAATTTAGTTTGTCTAATAAATCATCAGACCCTCCCTGGACGATGTGTTGATTCACACGGACAGCCGAGAGTGGGTTTAACGGTCCCGTAGTTTCACACCAGATCCAAACCTGCCCCGTTTTCGCATGAATGAATATTATTATGAATTGTTTATTTGGCCTGCGGCACTGCTGTAAATTTATGTAAAATCATTCTCAAAATAAAGTCAGTCTACCTTGAAAATTTCATTAGAAAACTTAACAAAACAGGTAAACTAAATTAATTAAGCGCACACAGGATTATAAATGATATGTGAGTAATATTCACATTGATTCCGCTGGGGATACTATATTAGTTATTGATAATGTGTATGCTGTTGATGTGTGTTCGGCCACATATTGCGGATGCCACAAGAAAGTCTGAACCAGAGCTGCTTATTTTT
>JAGVSQ010014316.1:0-10666 GCA_022683975.1 Rhyacophila evoluta
AGAAAAAGATCAAAAATAATATTATATATTTTTGATCTTTTTCTTATTCATTATAACTGATATTTAAAAAAAACAAGCCACAAATGATGGTTTTTAGCACTTCTTCCTGATACCAAAAATAGTATAATAATTTATAGTGTTTTTATGTATGAATATGAAGATGTATGTTTATTAATTTGTAAATTAATATGGTATTACTAATAAAAATATAGTCATAATTAATAATATACATAACAAAATGATTCATTTTATAAAATCTTTTCGCTATTTGACTTCATATAAAACAAAATACGTATATTCGGATAAAATACTAATACAAAAATACCATAAACTATACCAATTAATACCCAATTTAAAAAAAATGATGTTCATTAAAATTAAAATTGAAAAATAATACATGGTATTTATTTAAAATACGTAATACATATTTATTGTACAGTGCCTACATCCAATGATGAGAGTTATTAAAAACGTATCAAAGCTTTCGTCCGACAATACAAGAGACACGTTTCTTTGAACAAAAGCTCGCAGAAGCCGCAAGATTCTTTTGAGCTCGGGCAAATAATGACAAAACGTTTTTGTCGTCGAATTTTCCTACTTACGTATATATGTATACATGGGCATCGACGTATATGCTTGGCTGTACTATCAGTATACATTCTTGTTTGAAATGCGATACAAAAAGTTGACACCCGAAAGTGTAAATACTAATTTATACGCAATGTAGATTTGTTTTTAGTGATTTTAATTACGCCATATGACCCTAAATATTTTTGAACTATCTTATTTTATTAATTTAAATGTACTTTCGGTGCAAATTCTGAATCTTATATAGATTTCCAAAATGTAAATAATCTTAGCAGACAGCTTTTTTCAACTTTGTATTTTTATAAAGCTCTGGAATTTAAGCCCGCAAAGCGTGTGTGCTTATCAACTCACTTACAAAAGTGACAAAGCCAAATTACGTATTCATATTGACTATGAAAAGGAAAAAAGATGTAACCCACATGGAACAACTGTTACAATAGGCACAAAATGTCTGCTAAATGATTTTATGTCGAAGTCAAAATAAACATTAAATAGATATAGCCCCCAAATGCACGAAGACTAAAACTGATGTTTTATTAAGTTATTTAAGAAAAACAAATAAAATTGATGGAAATCCCTTTTCCTTGTTGAAACTTTGACATTTAAATTAAAAGCTAAATATACATACTAATTCATCAATTTCAGCTTACACTTTTGGTAGAACGTGTATTAAATTGGATACATTATGACTATCGAAATGAGTTATTTTGAAAAACTTGAGAATTGGGTACATGACAAATAACATATTTTGAGATCAAAGACTTAATATACTGGCGGATATAATTCTTAATATAAAAAAAATATGATACGTGGTATTTAGGTTTAAAATACCAAATTACGTCATATAAAATAATGTATCAATTAAGATTTAGAAGAAAAGTTTGATATCATTATAGGTTCTCGTGAAAAATCTTTGGGAAAATTATCAATGTTCCATTTGTAAAATTACCAGGGAATGGGATGCGCAGCGTAAAGTGAACGAATACAAAGGAGCAGAGCGGCAGTGACACCGAAAGTGTACCAGAGAAAAATGTCACGGAAGTCATCAGGGTCCCGTCTACGGCCCGCCCTCCCTACCGCCGACACACGCTTCCTATGCTCAAAAACCACTTCCTGGAAATATTTCCATACAGTGTAGAACGAAAAAGAATAAAAAAGAGGAATATGGAGTGAATGTAGACACTTACACGTCAGATATAATAAAAAGTATACCTAAACATAGTGGATTAAATATTTCTAGCAATAATTAGATTATTGTATTTTATTATTATACATTTTTAAAACAATCAGTCTAAAATTCAGATCACTTCGTTAAATATCTTTAATTTTTTATAAATATTGATATACGAGAAAGAATTCTACAAATTCAAAAATATCTTTGTTATGAACGTATATTTATATATATAAGAATTTAAAATATGCTTTACCTTACATTACTAAATAATGTAAAATATGTATAATTCATATTAGTAATATATATATACAAAATTAAATTGAATTAGCAATCATTTATTTGAACTCGATCTCATATTTGATATTCTTAGTACAATTTTGCGACTTTATTAGTTTTATCCATAGGTATTTTGGTAGTCATATAATTATCGAAACTTTACTAAAATATGCATATAATATCTTTTGAAGTGATTTAATATCTAAAATGGACTCAGTTTGTAGTATCGAACTTTCTAAAAGTTTTTTTGAGATGTTTGGTAAATGTCACAGTTTTAAATATTGTGTATTATTCACAATATAAATATGTAAGTATACAAACAGATTTTAAGTGTATTTTATAATGATAAAAATGTCCTGTCATTATGTTATATTATTTAATATATATTTGAAGTTTAATATATTCCGGTATTTCATTTTTATGATATGAATGCATATTGAAAATGATGATGAAAACTTTCTTTCCAGTACGGATTAAACGAGTATTTTTATATTGAAAGGTTAAAAATAGTCAAAAGGGTTTTTAGAAAGAAAATAAAAATGGTCGTCGTGAAAGAGTGAACAAAAGTAAAGCTCTGGAAGAAAGCGCCGAACTGTGGTGACATTTTACAAAAGAACAGCATATGAATAATGTAAAAATGTGCTTACGTAAGTTTGCAAAGCCAAATGCCATGAGAAAGTTTCAATACCAACAAAGCTTTTTCACTGAAAAGTATTTTTGATAAGATCAAACGTAATAATTATTGATTTAATGTCACAAATATTATATTAACAATCATATTGGGACATTCTAAAAATCCTCCATTATGAAATCACTTGCAATTATTAAATAAATCGAGACCATATATAATATACATTAAAACCAATAAACACAAAAATATTTATCCGAAGCAGAAAATAATGTCATAATATTACAAGTAATAATGTCGGTTATACTAAATTATGATTTTAATATCATTTTCTCTATCCTGCTTTTACAGGTTGTATAATTATTTTTACTGGCGGAATATCTTTATTGCTCGATAGTTTATTATTATTAGCTTTATTATTTATTTACCATGTATAGTTTGATGTTATTATATTTCACAATCATCAATTTCTCTATCTATTTAATCAATCAACTTGTATAAAAATTAAACATAGAATAAATTAATTAAAATATCTTATTCCTAACAATATCCGTCAAAAGTTGAGCATACATGTTCCAACAGTGTGAAATTAACAAACATAGAAACTAACATAGAATCAATTTCAACTAAAAAGATTTAGTTGGGCAGATTTTCTTTCGCGAGAAATGGCTTTCTTGCAGCTGATTTTTTTTATAACTCTGCAGTTGTGAGATTTAAGCCTTACTCTATGTCTGGCAATTAAGGATGCACATCAACTCCTCAGTAACTGGAGCACATCTTTTTTACGGAATACTATTACTAAAAACTCGGCTTATGGTCCAAAATACTACACCATAAAACCTGTTTCATCGATTCTGTCGTGAAAATACGGGCGCAGAAGATAATCAGAATCTTATTGTATTTCCAATTTCCATAGTAATATTTTGTTTTTCAACCTTAAATATTACTTTTGTGTTCAAGAAAACGTTCGAATTTTCATAATACAAGGCTGTGCAGTATGAAAACGTATTTTAACAAAGGTAAAAGAAACCTGATATATTTGGTTCCAATGCGGTATCATGAAATTTTAATGGCGGTCTATTTTTTTATAATTTACGTTAATTTATTTAAAAAATATATTTTTCGAAAGAAAAAAACATCATTTAACACGATGAAACTAAATACACTCATCCCTCGATTTACGCGGTAGCTAGGTTCCAAGAGAAAACGCGTAAATCGAGACTTCGAGTTCATACAAAAAAGGAAGATAGGTTCCAGAAATTAAAAATCATGTCATTATCACTATCATCGCTACTTTCAGCATTTGCTTTTTCGTTGCTTGATACCATATAAATGTAAAACAAAATTCGTAGTAAATTGATTGAATAGTTTTCAAATGTACATACTTTTTAATATTTCTTTAAATTATATTAAAAACAAGCAAAATTTTAAGCGAAACACCTGAAACATACGCGTTTGTGTGACACGGGCCACAAAATATGTGTGATTTTTTTAAGAAAATGTTTATTTTTCCGACCGCGTAAAACTGAAACCGCGTATACTGGTTACCGCATAAACCGAGGGATGAGTGTACAATCATAGCTTAACAATTTATTTTTAATTCAAATATTATTTCGAAGTGCTCTGAAAATGACGAATAAACAATTATCATATTGAAAATTCGTGTCTAAAATGAAAACGTATAATATATCTCATTATGCGCAGTGTTATATCAATAGTAATTTTTACTGTATTAAAACAATCAAAGTTAAAGTTTCACACATAAATGTTGTTAAAAATCTGTACATTGACCATATAATACGGTTATTACTACTTTATATATCCCATTATATGGCATCCATGTTAAAAAATAGTTTGAAAAAGTAACTATTTAAACTTTAAGCCACAGTTGTTTTTTTATCACAAATATTTAAACCATATTCTTCTTTAGAATTGTGATACATTTTTATAAAGCCCTAAAATATATGTCTCGTAATCTTAAAATACAGTCAAAAAACGTTACAATCGTTTGAAAATAAATATTTTTAGTTTATTGTTTATATTTGCTAAGTATTTAACAGCTGTTAAATACTTAGCAATTATTTTTGACATGTAGATTGAGAAACTCTAATAACTACATAATACACATAAATTTATGAAATTCAAGCAATTCAATTATACAGTATAATTATATTATTTAATTTAAATTTTGTACCTGTTTTTGTAGAGCATGCTTTCAAAATATATGAACATTTATTGCAAAGTATATAAAAATTGGATTGAAAGTAAATTGGTTTACCGTAGTCGTGAAACCGTACTGAAATATTATTAAACTCACGAATAAAAATGTATTTTGATTATGCGAGATGAACTAAATGGTTCAAGTTAAACCATTCAACCACGTTTTATCAAAAGTAGATTTTCTTACATACTGTATTTTTGGGTCGCTTAACACAAACAAATGTAATATTCGAAATGAATAATTAACATGCTGTTCGATATTCATTATATTCATTATATTATATTAGGATGGTCTCACTTCTCATCTGATTTATTTATTTCTATTATCTCGTTCAGTTTACCCCAACATACATTGTGCATCAGTGGTTGAATAGGTTAATGATTAGTTTTGTCCAGTTTTACATATTCATCAAACTATATGTCCTGCCCAATTACGATTTTTGCATTGCTTTTTTTTTCAAAACTGCTTTATGTCATAATTTTTTTTTATTTAATATACATATTTTTATTACATCCACAACATTCTAAGATTTAAAATAGAAATAATCAGATTTACCTCAGTAAACTTTACAAGTCAATTGGTTACGAGATACAATGATCCCAACAACTTATACAAATATAATATATTTTACTAGATAGATATTTGGTGTTTTATACTTAAAAAAATTATAAAAAACAGAGCACTTGCATGCATTTACATATCACTAAACTCAAAAGTTTTTTAAATATAATATTAGTATACAAATCATATATACATGTTGTATCCGTGAAAAAGAACTTTAACGTAGAGCTTGGCAGAATCGCAAATCAAAAGAGTGCCACGGATATTTGATATTACTTCAAAATGATTACTCAAACAAGATAAACGTACTGAAAAAAGCTTTGGATATTTTTAGAAACTTCTAAACCTTTAAAAATTTATCATATATAGAGTCTATAGATAAATGCGATTTAACCAGAGGCTCAATAAACTAAGTAATTGACTTGAAAATTCTAAATTACTTAAAACTGGTAATCTTCCATATGTGAACTAGTTTTAAATAATTTAGAATTTAAAATCAATTTCCATCAAGCACCATCAGTCGAAAATATTATTTCACTTGAATTTGTATGGCCAGATTACTTAATAATATTGTTAATATTTTATCATACTTTTATGCTCAAATCATTCTTAATTAAATACATTGCAGCTGTTACAGACGGTGAGTTATCCTTATAATTATATAATGACACTATAGAAAGAGGACTTATAGCTTGAAATAATATATAAAAGGAAAACATGTATGTATTCTATAAGATGATTTACTATATGCAGTGCACTTCCATTTATGGTCATGTGTCATGACTTCACTGCACTTAATCAACATCATAAACAAAATAAATAATTATGTATTAAAAAAAAATATATTTATTTATGGTTCAAAGTATTTTTCTCTAAATTATTTAAACGAAATTTCGATAAAATAAAATGGATATTAAAGTATTTCCTCGAATATATTTCCCAAATTTAAAAAGATGCAAAAAATAAAGGCAAATGAAAACATTCAAAGGAAGTTCTATTTTCTTGACTGAATATTCACATGCAATACGAGACTCAATTTTTAAACCAGAAAAGATTTCAAAAGCACACAAGCTATTTCTAGTATAAAGCATTCCCGTCTTTCTTTTTGATTATATTTCAATGCGTGCAGAACGAAATGAAATTATATACTCTTACAAGCCGGGCAGATCTCATTTTCGTTGGTGTTAGAGATAATTTGAAATGTAACAAATGGTTTTATTTATACTTGGAGTATGAAGAAATTAAAAATTCTTATATCCAAATCCAAATTTTAAATAAGACAGTTTAAATCAGTAGCAGTGAACCTGGTCTTTATCGCCCACCAATTCAAGTTTTTACCGTGCGCGGTAGAAGTTTTTTTCCAATGCTTTGCAAATACTTTGTAGATACACTGAATTAAGTTATTGCCAAACCAGTGGGCAGTTAGAAAAATTTACCACCAACAAAGACAAAAATGCGGTCGCTAGGTATAAAGATGTTTACCATCGATGATTTACATCGATATAACTTTAACAAAATGTCTACACATTTAAACAAGATATCCTTGATTTTCATGGATTTTTAAAGACCGGTCAAAAATGCATTTCGTTTATCAATCAATACCTTGGGTTGTCAATGATAATAACTTACTTTAAAATTCAAGCAAAATTAAGGAATACATTTCCATTGATAAGTGTAGTATAATATATATATAAAATCCGTGGTTTAAGAAAATAAAATGAATGGTATTATTTGATTGCTTCTTTAAGACATAATAAAAAATGATATATTAAGTTATTAATATTAATAATACGATCTCTAGCTTATTAGAATTGAACAGATGACAGTTGCAGAATTGCTTGTGTGAGACGTTATGTAACTATAATATAATGTAATAAATACCACTTAGCCCCCAGTAGCTAAAAAGTTGACGCGCGCGCTTTGAAGTTAAAATTACGAATACAAACCCCACAATTGCATAAAGGATGCCAAAAAAGTTAAGTAATTAAGCTGACAAACAAATTCTATGGGAGAAAATCTACTGAAATATTTTTTTACAATGCGGAAATCAATTTCTTTTATTTTTGGAGTAGAGACGTTTAGACAGTTAGTTAAGATACATTTATGTTTTCAGTTCGAATAATGCAAGAAAAAGTACTGTGTATTACACATATTAAATGTTTTGATTTAAAATTTTAGATCTGTATATTGCAAGAAAAAGATTTTTTTACTTTTTATAAAACATGAAGTGGCGTATTTTGCATCACTAAGAAAGAGGGTATGCCCAAGCAAATCTCCTATATACGTATCTATATGTTCTTACATATATTATTATATTCAAAGACTTTCCGCAGTATTTTAAAAAATCATTTTTCCGGCCTGTAAAATTTTTCTTCGTTACTTGAAAAGCTTCAAACGAGACGTGTTCGCTTCATATACTAATATACGAATGGAAATTCTGTGGGGTTTACCTAATACGCCAGATACTAACAAAATTTCACTTTGTCAAATTCGCTTTTCTTTATAAAATTTCTCACTCGCACCTTACGGCGGTACAGTATCAAGGTAAGAGACAGGTGTGTGATCATTTTTCTTCACAAATTGAAAGTTTTTAACTTACTCTTGGTAAGCCGGGACATGAGCTGACGTAGAAATAAGGATTTTATTTACTTTAATATGAAATGTTCCCTTATACACGCTCATACCTCTTTATATATCAAACGTAATAAGAAAACTTCCATTTTATTCGTAAATATGCCCAGCTTTTTTTAAAGGTAGATATGAAAGTCTTTTGACTTATTCGTATTCGTGGATACCAAACGGTATTGCGGCGGAGCTTATGAGAAGAAAGTTATTAAAAACATATTTCCGTCAAATGCGAATAAAAAATACTCAAATTACATGTCATGTAACATTAATTTTCTTTTAAAATAAATATAATCACTTCCAAGTCAGAGCTATTAAATATCATCATTCTATCCTCTAAATACATATTTATTATATTTTTTTTAAATATCATAACCTTAAAAAACGTGTAGATGTTTTCGTCTCCCTCTACATACTATATATTACAATAGTGTCCAAAATAATATATCACTTAAGTCCAAAGTTTAAAAACCTTCATTTTTACAGAGTATTTTCACGTAAATATTTCAATTTAATGCATCGAAATATATAAGTACTAAATAAAAATTATCAATGCACTTATGAAACTTTAACCGGTAATATCCGTTAGCAAGTGATTCACAAGTGTGCATACGCCACTCAGTTACCGCGCAATTGACTTTAAGTACAACCATTTTTCAAAATTTATAGTTAATAATGATGTCCACTAAACTATAGGAATTATCCATTTATAACATTCTACAGAGGTTAATGATAAATATATACGCGAGTAGTCGATCTTTAAGTTATCATTTCATGTATTTTTTGTTTATTTTATGTCATATTATTATAATAATGTTAATATGCTACAATGCACATATTTCTTGTTATGGAGGGTTTATTGAAATAATGAAGATATCAAAATAAAAGGAAGCATTTAGAAAGGAAGGAAAAATATTTAGCAAAACAATTAACCTTTGAAGGTCCATTAAGTAGACGAAAAAAGAAACTGACAATTTGTATCAACACAACAGTAAGCTTTTTAAGTCGACTGGGAGTGGCCGAAAATTTCATTTCCAGAGCAAAATCACCTTAATTATCATATTATCTTATTATACAAATAATTTCTTCACGTGAAATTAATACATTTTTTTCTTATTTCTAATCAATTTTAATCTAATCAATAATCAAATTTATTTGATTATCTATTCAAACAGTAAATATTTACTATAAATACTATTTAATCTATTTCTTTTGAATATAGTCAACTATTAATTAGGTATAATGTATATCACTAAAATTGGGTATTTCAATAAGTAATACATTACAAATACGTGGTACACCAATAATGTGTCAAAATAGTGTTTTGGAAAATAAATAACAAATTAATATAAACACATTCTCACTGTTTCATTACATTTAATTCGACGTAAAAAATAAATATTTAAATGGTTGTATAAAAAATAAACATACAAAAATAATATATACATTTAATTGTTTTTTTTTTTTTGGAATTTTGATTTCAATCAATTCTATCCAACCAATTAAAGGGATTGATCATTCTTGTTGGTATTACAAAAAAAAATCACATAAAAAATAATATAATCAATTTTTTAACTTTCTTTGTTGACGGTTTTGACATTTTCGTTCATAAATGATAAAATATTGCGAATTAAATGATAAAAACAGAAATGATACAAAACTGTGGATACAAAATTTTGGCGTGTTTTTTTATTATTTTTGAAATCTGACCACTCAATGGCTCTCCTATTTTATTTTCAAAATAGACATACATGATTACATTTTTTGATTTTAAGCGCAGTTTTAATAAATGGTAAACATCAATTATATTGGAAGTATGTGTCAAAGAATAATGAAGAGTTTTTGGTTACCACGATTGAAAAGTTAATCACTGAAGTTAAAAGATAAAAAGGTTACCACAAAAAACTTTTGTGCTTGATTATATTAATTGCAAATAAAAGAAATTTAGTCGATATCTGATAATATATATTATTTTATTAATTTATGATATTTTTTATGTCAATTGAAAAATAAAAATATATCATACGGCTTATTATATTGTTGTTCCTCCGAGTCGTTTTACAAGAAGAAAAAAGAAAATGAAAATTAGCCTTCCCGTCGTCCCAAGAATTTGCCGCCAGTAGTCAGTACCGCCACCTGTTGATAGCGTAATTAATTAAATTTACAAAGACGTGAAAGATTTTTCCCGCCAAGACCGACTTGGCATGCCAGAAATTTGGCCGACCACCGAAATCACGTCTCCTGTAAAACACATTGCAAACAGATTTTTTTTATTTCTTTCTTCAAATTTCACTTTCTATAAATTTACTGTCATTATCAATTGCGAATAAAATATTGACATAAACGTTACTCAAATAAGATTATTTTTTAATCTATTACAGGCATATATTGTAGGGTATATATAATAATTTGTCGCACTGAAAAGACTATTTAGCAATGGTTTATTTACGACAATTACTTGACAGTAAATAGTTAAATTTTTAGTCATACACATTTCGATTTTAAATATACTTACATTTTTAGTCTCCCCGGTTAGCATAGTTGGTAGCGTGCGCGCCAAGCAATCCGGGGAATGCGGGTTCGATTCCCCATC
>JAGVSQ010014317.1:0-10666 GCA_022683975.1 Rhyacophila evoluta
CTGATAAACGTATACGCTTTTGCATCGAAGTTTGAAAAATTAAAACTTTTAATTTGTAACTTGGACATTATTTACCATCCAGCACTTTTCTACGCATGTGTCTTATATTTTAATAGTATATTATAATTTGTTTTGATTATGCAAATACAATTTCAAAAATAAAATGTGCAGTGCAAAATTTGAACATAACCACGGCACGGCCCTGTTAGAGCTTATATTTTATATTACTTCTTCAAATATACTGATTGCAAGGTCTTCCTACTTTGTATTATATTCCTCATAAAAAGCCCACATGACTTCAATGGTGTAGTTACGAAATAAAAATATTGATAAATATCAACAGAAATAATTATTCTGTATTAAATTACGTGCGTGTATGGAATCACGTTAGTATTATATTATATGGATTATGCTAGGGTCGACCGCTAACTTGAATGATGCCAGTACACCTCAGAGAGGAAGAGAAGAAGCATTTATTGGGGCTGGATATAAAAGCTTAATGTATGAAAGATATTTCACCTGGAATGTCGTCCCCCCTGTTTTCGCCGCTATTTTTTTAATTTCTTTTATATTATTTGACTTTTGATTCATAATTATAAGAGTTTTAAAGCTAATTACAATAATTGATCTAGCAGATTTTACACAATTTTAATCAAAAACATACATTTTTACATACATAGATTTTAGTATAGTAAGGCGAGAGTAAAGAGTACTAAAATAGAATGAATTCAACACATTAATAAACTTTAATCTTTACTTTATTCAATGATGTCAAACTGGACCAGATCGAACAATTATATAGTTTAAATATTTGTGACACAAATTAATACCAAGTTTGTGACGCTTGAACTTTACGACCCGGTACCAATTTTAAAGTAGTATTCACATATTTAAAAAAAATCCTATATTCAAATTTGATACAATCGATATTGGTGAATGGGTCAGATACGTTGACAATAAGCCAGAGGCGTGCTGTGCTATGGAGTAGAGACCCGGTCGCATCAGGCGGCATCATGGAAGGGGCGACAAAAGTAGCGAAATCAATACAAATGTTTCAAACGCATGAACTATGCGGGTACGAATGTACGAAAGTAGGAAGTAAAAATAAACTTTAGCGCGAGACTTGAAATAAAAATGAAAAACTAAAGTTTTGGGAAGGAAGTGAAAAATATTTTCAGCGCGCGAGATGGGCGACATTTTAAAGACTTGCATCGTAATAAGAAAATCTATCACACGGCCTTGCAATTAGCATTATGCACAAAGTTATAATTAGAGGTCTGAATGATTTGAAGGTGTTAAGTTATTCACTTAGGCCGTTGTAGGCGACAAATGAGTGTAAAAAAACCTCCTAAATAATTTGATGTTTCACCCTTGTTTTACACATCTGTGAGCGGATGGATTTACTGATGTTAAAGTATCACGGTGTTATTAATGATGATTGATGCATGTGCCGATCTGATGTATTGCTTTGGCGTCCTTTTGTCCCAAAGACACAGGTTGTTATTTATCCCATGCAACCTTTCAAGACCACCCCACTGATGTAGCCCAAGTTTCAAAATATACGTTCGTATTATCTAATGTGTCTAGATTGATTAGATCGTTATGTTCTTAGAATTGCGATATTATTGTTTTATTCGCTTAATATAATCACCAATTAGATCGTTACAGATTTCCTTGTTGGAATAAACTCGTAAAATGTGATACAAAAAGATTCAATTCATAATTAGAGTCGATTACAAACTGCTTGATTTTAAAATCACATGATACATATTGAAGAAATAATTATGTGTATATATAATAAAACGATGGTTTTATAGCAAAGAAAATTATATATTTACCCACCAGCATACCTGCTACGTTTTTTTTATGTACACCATATCATAATGAAAGTAAAATGCCTTTAACAAAAATGTCAAGACGTATCTATATCAGGAAGAATAATTATTATCCAAAATCTTTGTGGGGTGCACTGGAGTGTGCATAATGATGAAAATTACTCATATCCTAAATATGTATATGAAATTGAACTTATTCCACTATGCCAAATCATAAAGGAGACAATTTTTAACAATAACAAATTTAGACTTCGACTGCTGCGTTCCTTATGATCTTTTTTCAGTCCATGCGGATATCTATTTGAACTGATTTGATAAAAAAAAACAACGAAAACAGCTATATTGTTTTTTCGCCAAAATCTTTTGCTGATAACGGCTCGATATAGCACATTCTTTACTATTTTGTCTTTTCTCCCGACAACGTTACATATTTTAACAATCCATGCAACTGATTGTATTGTAAGTTTGCCACTGTTTCTTTAGAGTATAATTTATTCCATGGGTGGCCGCGCAATAGCATTTTCTAATGCAACAATGTAACATATTTGATATGTAACAAATTCGTACACAACACTAAGATTAATGCGAGCCTATCAATAATCAAATGAGTCGGCATTTAGAAAGAGAAGTCGGGCCGATTGATAGAATTGTGAGAATTAAAAAAATGTTTTATCAGTATGGAATGTTATCTTTAATTACGAAAAAATTTGCCTACGAACGTTTAGTTATATGGCAACACGTTTGATCAACAAATCTATTAATATATTTTTTTATCTTCAACTGTCGTCTTTTAACCCTTTGATGAGTATAGACGTACATGTGCGTCTGTGCGCCATGTCTCCTTACTTTCAAAGCCTTTTTTATTTTTGTAGAAAATTGTTTTTATTTATTTTAATATAAATACAAGATACATTTATCAATGATATTCACAAGTCATTATAACTATGTCGTATGTTTTTAGGCTAGAAAAAATTTTACGAAAATAAATAAGTAATAAATAAATAATAAAAAAAGTTGACTTTAGTAATGAAAAATTCCATTACACTCTTTCTTTAATTATTATGATTTGTAATTTACGAAAGATTATTTATATTTCTGTTCACAAAAACACATAGAACCTTCCACAAATCAGTCATGTGAGCTTAAATATGTTCTCAAGTGATCCTTTGATTCGAAATGAAAGCGGCCACATGTGGTAATGTTATACACATTTTTACCAACTTGGAATAACCTTTCAGTTTATTTTGTTCGTTATTTGTAAATAAAAGAGCATTTTTTACAAATCGGCATATCAAATTTAATTAATTTTATGATATTGGTTGAATTGGCAGCAGTGAAAGATTTTAGTGTTTGAAACGTGTGTGCGTTAAAAAATAACTCACTAGTGAAAAAGTTAATGATGGCATAAAATTAATTATTAATTGTGTTCATACGAAAAGGAGAAGGAAAATAATGAAAAGGAGCAAATTTATGTAGAGGGAGACAAAAATATCTAAACGTTTTCAAGGTCATTTTTTTTTAAAGCTAGAACATTTTTTCGATTTTTTGAGAATGTGCATGGTAAAATTATTATCTCTGCAGTTGTTGTTGATGAAATTGAAGCCAGATTTAAGAAACGTGAGATAAAAACATTAGGGACGTACTATACCGATGGGTGGATGTATCAATATGATGATTCAAAAAATATTAACCGACAGATGACCGCGACAACTCTCGACCGCTTTGACGAAACACCGAACGCTTAATTTTTTTATTTTATATTTTCTTCGTGTCAAAAGATTGCGAGACAAAAAATCTACAGCGTAGCAATACAGATCTACGACACTCAAACGGAGGGCATTAAAAACAATATAATTTGTTATTTTATTTCCTCTAAAGTAAAATTATTTTATTCATTTAATTATGTAAATCACATAAATGTGTCACCGGTTAGCGTAGTTGGTAGCGAGCGCGCCTAGCAATTTGAGGAATGTGGGTTCGATTCCCCATCTGTCGGATTTAAAAATCTAAAAATGTAGAATTGGACGCCCATTGGATTGAGAAATTGTTTGACAAACGATTCTCGTGAAAAATAATCTGTAGAGATGTCTTCAAATTGTGGAGAACCATATACTTCCGTTTCGGAATGGATATTTTCACACTGTGTAGAATCCATATTTATATATATATATAAATACGTCATTCTAAGACTGTTGAATGGTTACAATAAATGTTGATTATATCTAGTTTTGTCCATGTGTCATTTGGTTGTGAAGATAAAATAGAAGTTTTGCTGATATATCCTTTTTCAAAACATAATTTTATGTTATATTTTACAAAAAAATGTTGAGAAAAATAACTTTAATTTATCTTTTGAACGCTAAGTTGCTGTATTATATCGTTGCTAACGTAAAATCAAGTACTAATAATTATCGTTTGCGTCATGAAGTTTGGTTTTTTAAATGTCACAAAAAATAATCAATGTCAAATCAAAACATATAGCAGCGAAAGGGCTATAAATATTTACTCGTGTTAGCAGTTTTTTAAAAAATTAATTTAGATAAAACAGTTAAATATAACGATAGTATATACAGTTACAATAATAGTGAGCAGTATGGGTTATCTACCTGAGATAATGTTAGAAGCGTTTTATTGTATTCAATTTAATATTGCTAATATTTTTTATTTACAATATTCCTTAACTTTAATCTAATTAATCAAACTGAATTTGTATAGTATCAAAAGATAAAATAAGTTAGTTGAAAACCAATCATTATAAATTACATTCTAATAATAAAAGTTGTCTTATTCATTTAATAAATTGTTTTGTCGCCCAAAATATATTCACAATTTTCACAAGTTAACAAAAAGAAAGCTTGATTCACAACTTGTATAGACGATACATAGAAAATGAAATATTCTTGAAGATGTTTTCTTTTAATTTTTAATAATTCTTTTCCCCTATCGTATACACACTGCCTACTAAAGAATGCTAGACGTGCATGTGATGTGGCGTAAGAACTTAAAGCTCAATCTGAAAATTGAGGTAAGATTATTAACATTATTAAGTTGTTCAGCATCTAAAAGAGGCACTCTTTTTTTACTAGATTGTAACTATTTAAAAAAAAATAATATAACTCTTAAAAATATATGTTTTTGCAGTTTGAGAAGCCACATTCTGCGCCATTAGCAAATGTCAGAATCAGAGTGTCTGCCTCGTCAAAAGTGTTTGAAATGAAAATTTTAATTTGTCTCCATCATTTTATTTAGACATTTCAATTGGGCCTACAATCATTTACGTAAATTACCATCTCGATTAAAAAAATAAGAAATACACTTTTTATAATTAAAATCATAAATGCCACACGAATATTAAATATTTACTACTTAAAAATCTGATTTATACAAAGCGTATTATTAAGACCACATAATTGGGTTACGTTAGTGAATCTAAATCAAAATATAAAAAGATATGGTGAGTATTAAGGGAAAGTGTATCCATAGTAAATCATTAAATAAGTGATATCAATAAAAAAACAAGGCTGTTTTCAAAACACTTTTTCAGGAATAAGTGATATATACTTCAGTATTTCTTTAATCAGTTTTATATCAATGCAATCTAACATGCAATAGATTAAAAGCGAAGAATGTATTTTTGAAACTACATTTTGATATGAAAAATACAAGAATATCAATACGTATATAGATAAGTACTCAAACCAATCCAAATATTTATTATATTATATTAATTCCAAAGCAAATTGATTAGTTCAATTCCGGAGTGAATCTGAGATATGTATATTATGGACATTTTTGCTATTTATTTTTACAGTTTAAAAATACAACTAGTCACTGTGTTGTTTTCATTATTTCGATAATTTATATCATTCCGTTTCGAAAAGATTAAGTAACTATCGAAATATTGAAACATAGTTATTTAATAAATATTATATATGACTTAAGAAGTATGATAGAAAAAAACTGTCACAAATTGTTTTATTCGTCTATTGAATAATATACTCCATATGTAATGTTATACAATAATAAAGTGTTTTCTTAGAAATACTATAAAAGTATCTAAGTCATATCTTTTCCAAATAAATGTTCCTTTTTACACTATCATATCGACGGTGGAAAGGAAAAAGGATGTAAGCCTAAATTTTTCAAAATAGTTTTTATTCGATAATCACAATGTATACGACTTAATACACGTTCTATCAAAAGGATGAAAGCTGAAATGCCAAAGTAGTGTGTAAATTTAATTTTTAAGTTTGAAAAAAGGATGGCTTGTGAAATTCGCGACCAGGAAAAATGGCTTTCACCTAATCAATTTGATGGGTTTTCTTAAATAACTTATTGAATTAATATCATATTGAGTAAAAAAAACACCAGTTTTAGTCTTTATTTACTTCGAAGTTATGTCTATGTGATGTTTTGACGTTGGCCAAAAATAATTAAATAATCGTTTTTATTCATCCTGTAAAATTCGTTCTGTGTGGGTTACGTCCTTTTACCTTTCTACAGTCGAATACTTCAAGTATAAATCATATTAAAAGAATAAAACACCAATCTTAGTCTTTATGGACTTATAGGATTTGTCTATGTAATGTTTTCACTTTGACGTAAAATAATCAAATAGACGTTTTTTGTTCTTCTTGTAAAATTTGTTCAATGGGGGTAATCAAAAATACGTCTTTTATTCTTTCCATAGTCGATGTATGAAATAAATGACACTTTAAGAAGAGTCAGGATAGATCTAAAAATAATGGATTCTAAAATTCGGCTCAAGTGAGTTTGAAAATGTTGTGACAAATTTTTGTTTAGTATATATATTATTATGTAACTTTTTTGAAAGTTGATTTACAATGGACTGCAAGTAGCTGACATTTTGAACTTCCGTGAATTATGACTCTTGTCTTATGACGAACACATCTCGACCACTAATCATTCCACTGGACGAAATATAATACTAATACATATTTCATGAGTATGAATGTGGGTACATTTCCGAATTCCACTAGACATTCGGGCAGACACCAGACTCGAGCGTCTTTGATGTGGTGGAGGACGGCGAGAGGGCGGTGTGAGGAGGATGTTTAAGTGGAGGGGAGAGATAGTTTGGGATTTCAGAGGTTATCGCGAGTCATCGAAATTCAACCCTAATCAAACTTCCATCAATAAGTACCTACTTGCACACGTCTTTACAGTACAGGGTATTTATAAAGGTATCTGGATGTTTGATATCAGTCCTTAATGACAGCTGATATGCTGAGAACTTTCTTTTTAATGAATTTGCCAAGACAAATTTTTCGTTAGATAACTTTAACGTGGGGTTTCCCAAACTATATTCCGCCAAACACTGGTGTTTCACGAAGCCTGACTAGGTGTTCCGCGACAATTTGGAAAGCTTTTATACACTGTAACAAATTAAAAAATCTTCTTACTAGTAAGAATTACCCAACCTAAAAGTGTTCCGTTAAAATTCCTGAGTTTGCAAAGTGTTTCATTGCAGAAAAAGTTTGGGAAACCCTGCTTTAACGTATTAAATATATTGATATAAATACGTGTAAGTACATTTTATCGATTCATTTTTATAAATTAATTATTAATATCCGTAATAAAGTTTGAATAAATGGAATTTTACAGGTTTTTATAGTAATAATTTTCTAAAATATATTGGTTGTAGTATTTTTTTTACCATAACCACATTTGGCATATGTAGAGGTAAGTCTTAACCAGTGACGATGCGAGGTGTGCCATGGCGCATTACTTTAATAGCAGAAAAACATAAGATAAGATTTTTATTCTTGTGGAAAAAAGTGTGCCACGAAAGAAAAAAGGTTATGGACAACTGGTTTAAAGAATGTGAAGAGGACCACTTCTGATATTGATTTCCAATGTGTCAAGACCTATTTTGAAAGATTTTTTTCGCAAGAATAGAAATTAATAACTTACAGATCTATATTATTATATGTATAATATTGCTTGGTGTACGCGATTCGTAGCCGGAGGTTAAAGGATCAAGTCCCATAGCTACGAATTTTCAAAAAAAATCCATAGATGCAAGAATAGATACCAATTTGATTAGGCAATGGTCTGACAGTCAATTCTTGTGAAAAAATCTACCTGTATAAGTCTTTACAATGTAAAAATGTACTCCATATATGTTGACTTATAAACGCTCCACGTTCAGAGCAGACATTTAAAAATATAAAAATAGGGAATTAATTGTTAAAACTTAAATATTTAATAAGCACTTATAAGTTTGTAAACATTCTGTAGATATATAAATAATAATAATAAGGCTGTATTTACCACTGCCTTCGAAATTGATGTTATGCTAGTATTATTATTTTCACATTTGTATATCCGAATAATGGTGATACTATAATATTATTCCAATCTCTACCAACTAATGAGACCAAGGTGGTGTTTTAATATGTAAAAAATACATATCCAATAAATAATTATAAGCTTATACCATTTTCACGCTAACGAGATTTTTTTAACAACTGGCCACAGTTTAAAATATGTTAGCGTTAATAGAAACCATTGATATACTGGAATAAATATCATAATAATCTGATAAAATAAAATAATCTGTCAAGTCGTCTTCACATTGCGGAGATCCATGTACTCCTCTTTCGGAGTGGATATCTTCACAATGTGTAGATCCATATGCTCCAAGTTGGGAGCGAACATGGTATAAAAAAAAAAAAAATATCATAAACCATACCATCAAGATCTTTAGAGTAAAGTTATTGCATTATAAGTAATACTCGTATTACTGGACATTATAAATAATATTAGTTTAGTAAGCTGCGGTAACCTTCAATTATATGCGAATTTTCTTGGACTCCAAGCTCTACGAGGTAAAAACCAAATGCCATCTGTTCAATACATGCATTCTGTCAGTGCTGCTCTATAGTTGTAAAACGTGGCACTCAGCAAAGGCCCAAAACAACCGTATTCTAAGCTTTGAGAACAAGTACCTGTAGCGGATTCTGGGGATACGGTGGTATGATCATTTTTCGTTTTTTACGTCCTGCGCTACCCAAATATTTTTAATAAACATAATGTTTGAGGCTTCGCTTATTTGTGGGGCCATAGGCGCTCGCGTATTGTGTATATTGGTAAATCTGCCACTAAAAGTGAACTAGCTATCCAAATGAAAATATTGAGTATCTTGTGTGTGCCAAATGAGCTACCCTATTTTATAGCTAAATTATTAGCACATGCAATTTAGATGATACTCTGTACAGTAGCAGTATTATAGATTATAAATATTCCGTATGAATTTTGTAAACACCATAAATGCTCGTTATAAAAATCTGTCACAAAAATACACATTTTAAATATTAGATAATCAATTTATTTTAACCAAACGAATACTTGAAATCTATAAAAGAATAATCCTTAGGATTTCTTCTTTAGGATATATATTTTTCAATTTGTAACAAAATTCCATAGTAATGCAAGATTTTATAATGTATTAATTCCATCTATTTTTGATTGGGATATTTCTGGGTTTCATTTATAAAAGCATTTCAAACTGTGCATACTGAAACTGTTGTTTGACGGAAAATAATTATTGCATATAATATTTTTATAGTATACGAAACGAGCATTGATAATTTACAAAGCTCACGGAAAATATGTTTGTCATGATAAATCATATGCTAGCTTTAATTTTGTATATTCCTAGTTTAAAATAGTTTGTTTTTTGGAAAACTCTAGATTATAATTTGTCGAACCAAGCTTCGTATTTACTTAGGCGTGATACATTTTCAAGCTATAATATTTATTGTATAGTGTTATTCTACGTGGTTCCTATGCCCGCGGCTGACATGTCATTCATAATCTATCAGTCAGTATCTTTATAATTCAGTATAAAATCTCCTGATACATTGAAATTCGCATGGTGTCTGGCAAAGTAAGCATCTTGGAAGTAATGATCCGTATCATCGAAATCCAGCTTTTAAATACCGTGAGCTTTTTTAATGTGTCCTCTGCGTGAAATAGAGATCCATAATTAAAATCACGTTATTTCATATCTTATTAAATATGTTCACGGCAATAAAAAAATAATAATTTATAAACAGTAATATTTCTTCGTATGTTTGTATTATTTTGTGTGAGAAAAAAAGCCGAGGCGTGTTGATTTCGATCGATGACAGTGCACTAAGCGGACACAGAAAAAATGGTCGAGAGATGAAAAAAAAAATGTACCATCAACCCAAGTCCAGGTTGATTACAATTTCAAAAATTAATAGTCGATATTAAATTGAAAAATATCCCACTCATTTGGGGCTCGTTTATTGGCCATTCGGCCACATTATAGCGTGAAATTAATTGAGGTGTTACGAATAGCAATTTGACTAGATGTTTTCGGGTAAGAACGAAATATGCACCGATATTACGTACATATTACTACTAAACAAATATTCTTGCTGAGGAATAATGATGATCTTATCTTTAAAGACAAAAAAACGCGTTGCTAAAATAAATATGAGATGCATAAAATACGATATTAGTCGATGTCATAGTTTAGTTATGGCATATATAAAATTACCATAAAGAAGTGATTCCCAAAGTGGATGATATTATTTTTACAGAAAATATCCACATAGGCAAAGGTGGCATTTTGCTCTACAGCTAACGAAAATGTAGTATAACATATTTGAAGGGTTCATGTGTTTCACTTTTGAGATTTTTTTAAATTTAGGGAAAATATGTGTTAAAATTATTAATTTTCAACGCACTAATTTAAATTCTAAATTATTTAAGACTGGTAAAATTCCATATGCGAGATCACTGTTAGCGACCCGGGTTTCGCCTTTCGGCATCTTCAG
>JAGVSQ010014318.1:0-10665 GCA_022683975.1 Rhyacophila evoluta
TCTCTTTCTCCTCACTTCGAATCAACAACTCAACTAGCAAGCATCGCGCCGTTTGCCGTTTGTTTCCATCCGCTGTTATACGTATCTTTTTCCGCGAACATCAAATAATGTAATTGTAATACAACTGTAATAACATTCTTTTTCAACTTCAATAAATTATAACATTGAAGATTATGTGAAAGCGTTTCCTTGGACCACATCAACATCCTACAACACCCCTAAACATGTTCGTTTTAAAACGTGATCCCACTGAAACTCAGATGTCTGCGATACAATGTATTGCAATAGAAAATTGTATAAATCTTAATCTACAAAAAAGTGAGTCGATATTTTAGAATAATTATTTTCATATAAATTAAATATTTTCTTTATAAAAAATTAATTATTACTATGTGAAGTATGTTTTCATATCCTGCCAACAACTGTTTTATATTCTCCCAGGTAATATGAGCATATTTTAATTTTGCTAAGTATTTCCGGTGGATAGTACTCAACGGTTTTTCGCGATACTTCCTTTTCTGATAGCATTAATTAATTATTTTTTTACCAAAAAATACCACTGGTATTCATAATCAACACAAAATGTTAAAAATATATATTTTTAATTTTAATTAAAGACAGATTTCATGAAGTAATTAGGAGTGAAAATTTTGAATTACATTTTTATTCTATTTTTAAATTTTGTTATATATAATACACCAAGTATAATGCTTGCTTTCTGCTAACAATTTGTATCACAAAATGAAATATAAAAAAGACTTATATCAAAATGCGGAAGACTTCATATGTTATTTTGATAATATTTTACTTCAACAAAAGAATATTCATGTCGAAATATTTTTATAAAATAGTATTTGTCAAATTTTCTGGGAAAAGCTCTGGTAAATTATAAAACGTATTTTTGTATATTCCTGAAACCGTATATTTCGTAGATAGTAAATACTACTTCAATTTTTTCATCTTAATTTCTCATGAAAATAATGCAAACAGCTTTCAACTTCGTTATCATTCGACTACTTTTTGCTTATTATTAATATTTTATTCAAATTTCAGACCATATAATATAACATTTCATATTTTTTAAATAATATATAACTGTAAAATATTTTCCATTTTAATCAAAATTTATATATCATTGAACATTATGAATATTCTGTTCATGGTATAAATATATTTTTTCAGGCTAACGCTGAACTTTTTCTTCAATAATTAAAATGTATTAAAATAAGTGATAGCACAATTTATTACAAATAGTCTTCTCAGCTGAGAGAGACTTTAATCTGATTGTAAATACGGCGGTGATGATTTATCAAGATCATGATAAAAAAATCATTAATTTAATTTATAAACACACCATCCTCTACAATTAATAGAAAAGATTAAGTCGTTTGCTATCACCACCTGCTTGAGGACTCCGTTATTGATTCGTCTAACTAGAAAAAAAATACTTTTTCTCTCTGTTGGCTGATGTACGTTACAGAATCAGACGTTATATATTTTTACCAAGCAGCTGCAAGAGTTCTAAAGATTGAAACATGCAGGGATGATACTCAATAAATTGGATTCCGATTCTTCTTGAAAATAAAATCTAGCAAAGTCCTTATTATGTGGACATATATACTACAATTCACTCTCAGAGTAAAACAAGTAACCAGATTTTGGAATATTATCAAATTTATATTTTTACATTTATCTGACATTAAGTTACGAATCATAAAAATTGAAAAGAAGTCATTCGCGAAAAAAAAACTCTGTAATCGTACGTCGTTTCATTATGTTTATGTTATATATACAATAAATAAATTAACTGTTAATTACTTAATTTATTTTGAAGCAATTCTTTGGCTAATTTCTTTTTTGTTAAAGAATTTTTGTTTATTTATAAATAATATGTAGTATTTGTTTCAGTAATTATAATTGATATTAAAGAAAATCCGATACTCTGATTTACGGTTATAATATCATTTTGAGTGGACAGAACTGTCTTTATTGATATAGCGGTAATATGAAACAGGCGGCGTATATAATATATGGCGTTATAAGAACCCCGATGGAAGACAATATGTTCCTGAGGCATTCCTTGGGATGATATTGTAAAAAGAAAATGACAAATTACACCACATTAAGTGAAGTGAAAGGTCCAGGCGCGGAGATAGAAAACAGATTGCGCGTTAGAAGAGGTAAATCGGTTTAGCTTCGTGATCTTCTTAACCTGATATGACCGAAACATCTTAGTATCACTTACAAAATACGCATTAGTATAATAATAAAGTTGGTAAACTTTCACATAAATCACTATGGAATATTATTTTAGACATCGGGTTTATTAAACGATTATTTAAAACTGTAGAAATAAATGATATGCTTGTTTAAAATCCAAATCTTTGTTAATTATCACAACACCATAGTTCAAATAACATTTTATTATAATAATAGCCATACCCGACCACACATTGCTGTAGCTCTGTCTGGTTAAATGGAAAAGAAAGAAACAGCTAGCTGCATCCGGGCACGCTTTGCTGTGGCTCAGTCTGGTTAAAAATAGTGACACTATTTTTAAAATAAAAGCATTTTACTTGTTACAGGTGTGACATCCAAATAATATTAGGTATATAAAAACATGCGCGTATTCAAATACAACGTTGCGTTAGAATTTTAAAGCAATCTTTGAAGAGCTTTCGGAGATTTCAGATGTTGTGTTATTTATATAGACAGATAGATTGCATCAGTTGCCGATATAATAAGCATGAATGCTTCCAAAAAAAGCTCTATGGCTTAAATTGTAAAAAAATATCATACTGAAATTTTTTGACAACGAATTTTAGCAAATATCTCGAGTGAGATAATGTTTACAATGTATAAAGGTATATGTTTCACTTATAGAGCGGGTATGCATTTTTGTTTTGCGTCGATATACTATACTATATATTTGGAATAAAAAAACTGGTTCTTAGAAGGTATTATAGTAGTTATTAAAGTGTTGCTCTTTGGTTGTCAATCATAACACTCAACTAAGGCCCACATCAACCGTATTATAAGCTTTGAAAACAGATGCCTGCGGTGGATTTCAGGGATACGGTGGTATGACTTCATTTTTAATTAAAAGATAAAAAAACAGACCATGTGACAAGTTGTTACTGACAAAATGAGGTTACAACGCAGGACCTGGCTTGGACATGTATTGCAAATGCCTCAAGAGAGTCTCAATCTAATCTGCCTGTCATTTGAGTTGACTGGTTTTCAGTGCCCTGTAAAACCGCGAGACTACAGAAATTATTGGATACGACAAGTGGTTTTCATATTCTTTATTTGGGGAGCGGAAATGAAGAAAGAAGTTAAAGAAAATTTCAATATAATATCAGCTGTTTTACGTTCAAGGGCAGAACCTAAATAACGATTTTAATAAAAAATAATCAAAAACCAAGACTGAAATGATGAAACTTTGAAAAAAATATCACAATCATTAGTGGACATGACAACACCAGGCAAGTGAAATTACATCGTTGAAACTATCTTCGCCAAGTCATTCGAATTTCCGATAAGAACCAAAATCTCCCCTGTCTCTTGTTTAAGCTTAATGAATCTCACTTTAATTCAGAGTCACTAAATGCTTTACATATGTTGTGTTTGATTTATATATTTTGTTTGATATTTATATATTTGATTATTAAGACTATAAAGCCGATAATTTGAAATTGACGAATTTTTGCATGACTAATGACATAAATATGATTAAACTGTGTCGTGGATATGATATAAAAGATGAATATGTATATGGGGTATATTGATAGTTGAATAATATGTTATGTGATAAATAAAGTCACTAGATATTTGAGGGTTAAGTAGAGTAGGAGTATGCGAGACTGTCCGAGAAAAGGTCAAAAAAATTTGGGGAAATTACAAAAAGTATTCGTCGCAAATTACTTAATACATATCATTCGAGTCAAACTCAGGTGGCGCTCAAGAACTATTGCTTTTGGACGTTTTTGTTGGATAATGTCTTTATTACGTTATTTGAAGGTATTCCTTTTAGGAAAAAAGGAATATATTTTTGGCTAAATAAAATGTTAGAGCAGCAGTTGGGGTTTTTATTTTTACTAAAACCTAACTATTTTTGATTCTCAGAGTCATATACACTTGAGAAAAATTATAAATAAATACGTAGATTTATTTCTTTTGATTCCGCCAGTGTAAATTTTAAAATTTTATTTTAAACATCGATACCAAAAGTTTTTTATTTTCTCGTAAGTAATATCAATAAAAATAAAAGCCTTCAAAACAAAGATTAACTATAGAATATACAATTTTATTGAAGACCAAATCAGTAATTGCTATAAATTTCACTGTAAAAGACTAAAAGGTAATGGAGCGATCATTTTTTAAGACCAAACAATAGAATGAAAATGATCACCGCAACTGATTGGATATTCTAATGAATGAGACACAAATAAGAAACAGTGAAACTTACGGTGTGGAAGATAATTAAAAGCCTAGAAACTATGAATAAATAAGTGTCAGCGGAGGATAATTCTCACTTATTCGGAGCAGTAAAGAAAAAGAACATACTGTCATGGATATTTAATAAATGAGTTGTATACTTTATATTTGTCTTGTATCCTTGAGATAACTGAGTACTTCGGAGATTGGGGTCCTGAATGCCACTATTGCTGGGTATTCTTCAAAATACTGTATGTTCAATAATTGAAGCAGTTGACTGATCATCAATTCTCGTAAAAAAATCTGTCAACATAAGTTTTCACAATGGGGAAAACCTCAAGACTGCGCTTTCTTAATGTCCATTTCGTGCAACGTATAAGTGCGACTAAATATGATGAGTGAAATCAAAATATATAACGAGAAAATATGTTTTACTGATATAAACAGAGTATAATGAGTTAGAATAGGAATCACACACACTCTAGTGCATGCCAATCAAGGTCATGGGAAGCTGCTCCTGGGACGCTTCTGGCATTTATGAAGGGCGCCTTACGCCTCGTTACGCCACGGTATATGCCCGCATAATGAGTGTGTAAACGTGGCGAGTGGGTTACCATGATATTTGCATAGTGAAAGCAAATATTCTATAAAATATGATAAGACTATACAAAAAGAGCTAGACTCTTAAAATGTACAAGTTACCCTACGATGCGACACTGCATACTCTATTTCTGAAATTATCATTTTCATCTTTATGAGACTCTAATGACACAAGTACAATAGATGCTATAGCGAAAGAGCTACGGCGACAGAGCGACAGCGGCAAAACAATGGAAATAGAGATGCAAAATAGCTATGAATAGGTGAGTGAGCAAGTGAGCCAGTTGTTATGACGACAACATGTTTGCTCTGCTATCATGTCTGCGGCTTCTCTATTTAAACCAAAATGATAACAAAAATAGTTTATCTTCAAATAAATATCATGAAGATATTATTTGCTTAATCCATTGAATACATCCTTATACCGATATTTTGTCATCTATTACTTTGACGAAAATAATCGGTTCCATGACAACTGCACACATAAAAAGTGCTCACATGACGTCTACGCACACATTGAAGTGCTCGCACTAAGACAGAAGTTAATATTAAGACATTTTATCCTTAATTTACGTAACTATAGTATGGGTAGATTCTTATTTCAATGATTCCTACATATAGTATAGTTACGTAAATTAAGTATAAATGTCTTAATATTAATTTCTGTGTTAGTGTGAGCACTTGTCATGTGTGCAGTTGTCTGGTTACCAAATAATCATATTCAATAAATTCGTTATCAAGACTAAAGAAAGTATTAGATACATGTTTACTGTAATATTAAATATTGCAGGTACTATATATTTATTGTACATAGCTAAATTTTCACTGTAATTTTTTTATTTTTCATTATACAGAATCATTACATTCCTGAATATTTATCGCGTACAGCTCGACAATTAAAAATAAAATCTCAATTTATTTCCATACAGATCGTACAAAATATTTTTTCAAGATTTATCAAAGTTTCTTATATTTTCTCATTGTATATACTATTAATGCTCTCATATATCACGGAAGATAGACTATAAAACACTAAAAAAATATATTATAAACTTTTACGACGTAATTATGTATATTTTGTACAATGCAATATCAAAAGCTCAATCAGGATGTTCGTAAGCAAGTGAGCTTTACAAACATTTGATCATCACGCCCTAAAGTGGGGCCGCGTGATGAGGCGACGTTTCTATTATATGCCATAAAATAGTTTATTACCTTTTCCTAGACACGAATTCAACTATGTCGTTACTATCTTAATAACGATTTACTATTATTTTAATGGAGTCATCAATTGTGGGTTTTCTGTGACAACTTTATTTCTTTGATAAAATTGTATGCCACTAACTTAGTTTGTCAAGGGTTTATCTTTATGTCGCCTATAAGAAACTGAGAATTAATTTATAAGTATCTCTTTGTTTTCACTATCGTTTTTGATAAGTTCAAACTTTGCCTGAAATAATTTTCACTTAATTCACGTGAAACAAACTAATGTTATTTGAATGTGCTTAAAGATAAGAGAATTTTATTTGTTTTACTATAAAATGAAGTTAGTTTTCTTTTTACATTAACAATAAACATATTAATCAATAAGTATAAAAATATTTAATATATTAATTTCAACCATTGAAATCATTTTTTACGAGTTTTATTAAGCAAACTTTAAACTAATTGATCATCAAGTCTTGCATTTATTATTTGTATTTTGTGTAGTTCGAGATTTGTGACAAGTGCTTAGAAGTGGACGTACTTAAAATGTTGAAAAAGACGCGTCTGATCAATCATAGAGAAATGACTATTTGAAGTTTGGCTTAATAATAAAATTACGTTGGTGAAATACCTTTTTGTAACTAATATTTCTCGCTAGTTTTTTTTTAAATTGTGATTAGAAAGAAGCTCTCTCATACAATTGCGCTTGTTTTATGTGTGCATTTTTAATAAAATTAAATTTACTCATTTAATGTATGTATTTTTTTACCAGTTAATTGTTAATTTCATTTGATATTTATATCTAGAAATTAAAAGGAAATTAAAAGCAGTAAAAAGATTTATATATCTGCAAAGATAAAACCAACGATCCCTCATTTCACGCAATTTAACTATCATGTGTATTTTAAAATTGTATAATATTCTAAAAAAAAGTTATATAGAATAATTGGAAAGCAATATTTCAATTTTGTTTGAACTATAACATAAGTAATATTATAGTGAAAAAATTGTAGTGATTTTCAGTGTACTATCTTTATTGTATGTATGGCGATTGGACAGTAGCATTACTTAATAAACAAAAGACACTTTTATACTTGCATTCTTTAAGCAAAGCGCCTTCTAGAACGGGCAACCGGCTTGCACTTTTCCACATTTTACACCACCGTTGAAGTTCTCGCACACTCTGTTCAACATCATGAATAGCAATGAGCTTTCAAGCAGAGGCGTGTGGCAAAAGTTTCGCACAAAAAGCACAAAAGGCTCGCACGCTATGAAAGTCATGATGACATAGCTTTTTATAACGAGATCGAAAGAGCAAAATGAGACTGAAATTAGTTAAAGCTGTAAAAATATTATTTCGCAATGAAATGGATATTAATTAAATAAATAGAGAACACAAAAATCATTTTAACTGCACTTACTGCATTACATTCAAGTATAAAACATTCATAAAAAGCATTAAAGATCAACAGAATAAATGCGTTTTGGCTCTCAACTTTAAATTGTGTTATTTTTATTTTTATATATCAGATTTTATCTGACACCTGACATGGATTATTTGATGTGATAAACACTCATAAGTGTATGAGTCAACTAACTTTATCAATACATCTCTATAAATATTGCTTAGTACTATTTTTCAACTATTTCTAAATAACGTACTGCCAAGATAATATTCATTAGATTCATATTACATGTTCAACAAAAATTTTGAATCCAAAAACTTAGTAATAGTATTGTCCAAGACGTTGGCGTGTGCAATTTTAGACCGGAGCTTGTCAGTTCCATTCCTACTCCAGCTAGATTTTTGAAGATCCAAATATGCAGGGGTTTCTTAGGTATACCTTAAGGGTTCAGTAAACGGTTGAAAACCTGTTCTTTTTAAACAAAAACATTTTAAAGTATGTTTTCACAAACAATTTATTATATTTTTGCAGTGGACACCGTGAAGATCCAAGTGTTCCGCTTTTGAAAGGTACATGCTTAAAATACTTAAAATAAATAACGTAAAGCGACATTAATATACATAATATGGTACCAAATTTAGTTAATTTTTCGTCTATATTATAAATTAGAAATACAACTACAAAATTAGTAAGATTTAATAGCAAAACAAAGCTTATGAATAGATAATCTTGATATAAAGCATATGTTTTTTTTTACAATCTGTTTAAGATATTACAAATCCTTTCACCTCTAAGATGCACACTGACCAATTTAGTATGATTCAACTTGATAATGATTAATAAATTCAATTTTTTGGATAAATATCACTTCAGTATGATTAGTATAATATTAAATTTAAAATTCAGCCTGGCATTAAAATATTCTAAGGTAAATATTATACAATAAGTGCTTTAGCAACTGGTGCCCACACCCCACTACTGATAGATCGTGGACTTAAACAAGATTTAAACAAGTAAATACACTTTGAATTTTTATCCACCTTTTCGGGGAAGTTTTTCTTAAACGTTTTTTGAGTCCGGCTGCATGTAAATTAATGCAAATTCCTTGACGGGAAAATCCCTCCCTCTGTGAGATTTCGTTCGCGACAAGTTTGTTTTATGTGTAGACAGATTTTAAACTCAGCAAAAGATGCTTCATTATTATAAAATTTGCGACATAATCCTGACAATATTTTCAAATCTTATTAAGATTTATTTTCTTTTATTATTTTTTATATATATATGCTTAATATTAGACACGATTCCTCAAATTTATCTACGGTGTAAAAAATGCAAAATACATTTTAAAAAAGAAAGAAAAGAATTTAAAATGCGCAGATAATAAAACAAATTCACAAGGTTGATAAAAAACATAATTAATTATACTTTCAACAACTTACGGAGAGTGTGGGTTTTGGTAAAAAATATTTAAATTGAAACTAACTAAGTCTTTAATACAGACAATTATTCGTATCCTTGACATCCTTCTTAAAATCTATTCTACACGAATTAAAGGTCTGTTTTTATCTATCTAGTTCATATTTATATTACGCAATTTCTGTATGTTTCCTTTCCTTTCCAACATTGGTCACCAAACACGTAACGCGGGCGTAAAAAGTGGCGAGATAAATATTATGCGAGCTTTAAAGTGCCAAAAGTTTATTTGGGTTTATTTTTTAATACCTAAGTTGCATAGAATATACTTAACATACTCCTTCATTTTTTGTGTTAAAAAACTCTTTTATAAATTGGACGAACTTTTTTTTCTTTCCATTTATTATATACAATATAAAGCATTATACGACAAATTCTAATTCTGTTATTTTTTAAATACAAAATTCAAGTTAGGGAGACGATACGTATATATTTTAGTCTTTTCTTCTTGTACCATGCTCACACCCAAAGCGGAGAATATGGATTTACACAGTGTGAAGATATCGACTCCGAAAGTGGAATACATGGATTGCCTTAATGTGAAGACGTCTCGACAGATTATTTTTCACGAAATTGATTTTTAGACAATTGATCAACCCAATTGCCATCCAGTTCTGTATTTTTGTTTTTTTTTTACATCCGATAGATGTGGAAATCACTCAGTTACTAACAGGTGTATGAATGGGTTCGTTTATTGCTTTGAATTCAAAGTAATATACGTAGTAACGTTGTCTTCTATCTTTTTGGCTCATTTAATGAGGAGCCACAAATCTGATTTTGAAACCAATGCAGATGTCACACTATACTTGATAGGTGAATTTATATATTCAATTCAATTTCTTTGATGACACGAATTAGTTGCAATTCGTAGCATGTCATCAACAGCCTTCATAGATTATCCGGCACGTGGTTTATCAGTCATTGAAAACTCCGCAAATCTAAATTTAAAAAACGTAACTGAGTAATTTCCTCGTAGTCTACGTTACATATTACAAATTTTTGTGGTTATTGCAGTTACGTTATTACCTTAAAAATAATTATAGAAAGCAATTGCATAAAAAAATTTACAATATACACTTCAAAAAATTTGAAGGACTTCAAATTGTTCTCTTGCTAAATCAAAACTTTGCAAACAACTAAACAAACTATCTTTAATACAGTAAAATAGTTTTAAAATAAATTTCATTCATTAATTTATAAGTAAAACATACATTTGACAATTGAAAAATACGAAAAAACTTTTGCATCAAACTCATATTAAATAATGATATTACGGCAAAAGTTTAAATAATAAAGTTAATTAAATGATAAGTGAAAATTTCCAAATGATGATTATTGTTCTAATAGCAATTTAAATATGATTTTTAATAATTGAATTAAAAAATTGTCTTTATTGTGTGTTTTCGTACGCAAAATTTTTATTCTTCCTTATAAAAAATAATGATAAAGAAGTATTAAAATATGATAAACTGGTGATTATTATATATTAATTTTTAAATTCTGAATTATTTAAAACTGGTAAACTTCCATATGTGAGATCACT
>JAGVSQ010014319.1:0-10664 GCA_022683975.1 Rhyacophila evoluta
TAACGTATTAAACTTGTAATTTGTAATGTTACAACATGTAATAAATAAATAAAAACTATTAATTTTTAGTATACTGTTATTATCTATTGAAAATAATAGACTGGATCTTTGGAAGAAAACCATCCGTCAGATGGCCATGGATTCAGCGATAAAAACCTGTCAGGATAGGTGGAACGCGTCGACTAAATGAAGGCACACATACATGTTTTTCCTAATATTAAATGACGCATGGAGACAACCAAGCTGACTCCAGACTACTTCAGTAACCAATTTATTACATCCCACGGCGGTTTTGCCGCTAAGTTGTCTGAGTTTTGCCTTGTTAAACAGCCAACATGTCCATTTGGCTATCCAGCCTAGGATGCTAATCATATGCTGTGGGAATGTCCAAAAATGTGTACGGAGCGGGAGAGTTACTCAAGTCGGTCGAACCAGCTGTTGGACTTATCGGGCCATCCAACTTGGTTACCACAAGGGCGAATTTCATTGCTTTCCCGAATAAAATAGATCGCTTCTCAATATCAGAGCTCCGGGATACGCCTGACTAAGACCAGTTCTAAAGACGGGGCAGATAGATGTTGGGCACATTCGGTAGAATATTTATAACAGTATTACTAACAGTCATGTCTATAAATGTTTATATTTAAATTGAATTAAAATTTATAAATTTGTAATGGTTACTTAAAAAATAAGTTTGGTTTTATGAGATATTTCATTTTCAATAAGTCATTTTTCCTTTATACAGTCGTATGGTATAATTTTCAATTTTATTTAAGTGACATCATAATATGGGATAATAAATTTCAAAAAAAATTGACTTTTCAGTTTCTAATTGCTGAAACCACGTTTTAGCATTTTCATCGTAAACAAAAGCTCAAAGTCAAATCCTGAAAACCGTCTGAAAACAAAAATGTAGACATTACTTGTGGGGCATAATAAAATAGGCCATGACCACGAAGCATGACGTGCGGTAATGGGACATTTTCTCGTCTTCATGCCCGAGCCTGTCCCCACGACAGTCCGCTGGGAATATCCGCCGAGATTCGCTTGTGTTTTCCCTTCTTCTAGAGCGCGAAAAAAATGGAGACGATCCGTGATTGATGTCTGCCATTGGAGTGAACCGACTTGATTAAACAGATTCATTCCCGGTTTGATATTTAAATCAGTCTTTTGTTGCTGGTGCCAATTCGATTTGAAGACCTTGAAAATATGATAAAACTTTTAAAGCTTTATCTAACCACTGTCAGATAACGTATTAATAATAATATTTTATTCACTAACCTTCTTTAAATATTGACTTTGACTGTAGATAGAAAAAAGGACGTAACCTACACAGCTACAACAGATTTCACAGGAGGTACAAAAAGCATCCACATAACGATTTTGGGTCAAAGACAAAATTTCAAATAGACACAATTTTTTTAATGCATGAAGGCTGTGTTTTATTTATCGAAGCTAATATTTATGTAATAAGTTAAATAAGAAAAACTGATATGATAGAAGACCACTTTCCTGTTTTAACAGACAATTTTGCCCCATCTTAAATATTTTTTTATTAATTAAAAACTTTAATTTAGATACTAATTTGGAAAATTCAGCACATATATTCTTTCAATTGAACATGTATTTAGTTTTATACATTGTAGTTAGCAAAGAAAATCTACTTTGAAAAAACTGAGGGCTAAGTCTTTTGTTTTCTACGGTCGATGATTTATTTGTCTTACGTTTAAATATTTTTTTGTGGAAAAAGTTGTCTCTTATCAAATGTGGTGATCAAATGATATCCAATGTGGTCTTGCTTCTAAGTTCTATCAGTTTGTATATCGTATGGTTTATACGCGATTTAAATATCGGCTAAGGAAAGAAAAAAGGACAACCCAAAAAAATTCAAAATAGCTTTTATTCGTCAATCAGAATGTGTACAGCTTAATACAATTTCTTTTAACTTCAGCACGCTTAAGTGCTTGGCAACCTATCTTGGGTAATTTATATTTACTCCCGGAACATTCCCGTCAAATAAATTACATCGCTTCTCGATATCAGAGCTCTGGGATATGCCTAAGTAAGACCAGGTGTAAGGACGGGGCGCGCGGATGGTGGACACATTAGGTAGCATAATAGACATAATAACGTACGCTGAAAATGCCGAATGTGTATTAATTTTTCTTCAAGATTGAGAAAATAAAACCTTGTGAAATTTGTGACCAATAAAAACGGCTTCGACGCAGTCAATGCTAGTGTTTTTTTGTTTTTTAATTTTTAAATTAAATTACATTGAGTAAATAAAAGTTTTAGTCTTGACGTACTTCAAAGTTGTGCCTATGTAATGTTTTGACTTTGGCTCAAATTGCAATTGGAAATTTGTACAATGCGCGTTACGTCATTTTGTCTTTCCAGATTTTTTATGCAAATTTAAGTTCACTTTTCGTTTTTTCCAAAAATTTTACCTTTACACTGCTAACGCTACTTCAATAATACAACAATAATGATTAAAACGATTGTGCTGTGTGGCTTACCACGTTTTTCCTTTCCGCAATTGATATCCAATGTATTTTGATTCTAATTTCTATCAGTTTTTATATCAGACCTGATGTAATAACGGGCTGGATGGATGGAGAGGATATTTGGCTGTATGAGCAACCGAATTTGAGTGTGAATTAATTGTATTTATGTTAAACACAAACGCCCTTAAGATATGACGTCAATCACATACAGTATCTTACATATTACATGTCTTCTGCACGTTAATTCTGGTAATTCTATTATCCTAAGTTATATCCTGAAATGGAAGCCGAATCACAATTCGCCTATTAGGTTCGAGCAGGTGAATTCGTTCAAATGATGCCTGTACCAATTACCTCGTCATTCGATTACAAACTGTATTCTGAAATTTAGATTAGATCAAAACCAATCGTCACAAGACGCAAGTGTTTCACTTGAATTTCAATCTATGCCAACTAACTTTCGCCCAAGGCTTCGGCGCCATGCATCAGTGACGTCCCTAAACATTACAACAACCACACAAAAAAACCATATTAAATCCTTTTACACGTAGTGATTTTTCATTTACAACTAAACGAATGTTTGTATTTCATCTATAACATAAGCGCGTTAACGCGGCTTATAATCCCGAACACGGTAGGCCGGCCATAGAAAATGAGCGCGTATACGCGCTGTATTTAAACACTTAACACCAGCCAAGCTTAACTGTTTGAAATTATATTATATTTTTTAACACACAGTGATAATTATTAGAATCATGAAAGTTTGAAAAAAAGGATGTAATGTGAAATTAGCGACCAGGAAAAAACTAACGCTCGCAAGTAAATCAATAATTGATTGATTATTAATAACAAATGTTTTCTTCGTCGAACGTAGGAAGTTGAAGAATTTCGATAACTTTGAAGTACTAATGCACCAAAATACATCATGTTGTACTCATTCTATACATAATTGTACGTTTTATAACTTTTTTATTTGATGCGTCGTTTTTGAACTATTTTGTAATAACTAAAAAATGCCTCATTTTAGGTTACTTTTATCTACCTAGCTAATTAAGCTTACCTCGGCGAAGGGGCAAAACTTAGGATAATTATACTGAGTTATGCTTGAACCGATTAAAAACATAAAACCTTTACCCTGAATTAATATTTGTTTATACACCCCAGCACACTAGCCTATAAAAAAAATTATGCAGCCAAGTATTGAAATACGTTTGTAATATATAATGAGTTAAATCTGTGCCAGATAAAGCTGGTTCGTAAAGTTAGTACATATAAAATAAATAGAGTAAAACTTTATATTAAGCTTTTAAAATGGATGTCTTCGTCAAATACTAGGGGTAAAGTGGTTTGACATTTGAAAAATTCGAAGATAAGGGAACAGGGAGGAAGCGGATATGGTGGGAGAAGGAAAAGAAAAATCATTAGTTTTAAAAACGTATTAATTAAAATTTGAAGTTTTAAAAACTTTTTGCAATGCCACTGCGTTTGAAGTTGTGCGATTTCCGATAACCCAACTATTAATTTCATAACGCAAGTAGATGAGGAGCTTTTATTGGGCCGATTAAGTTTAAGGCTCCGCGGAAAGCTCTTGTGGAGGGAAACTTTGCCTGCGGAATAATGTTACGCCCATTAAGGACGGTTTACACAAAGCACACGCACAAATAATATAATGTTTGCTACGGCTAAGGTTATCTCGTAGGCTTTAATTAATTAAGAATTTCATCTTTTGATTATTATACATTGTTATAATTATAATTTACCAGGAATATATATATGTTTACTCGTACACGTTATACTATATTTTTTGACTGGAAGTACATGTATTTTAATAAGTAGTTTAAAATAATATTTTATTTATTATTATCATATGTTATGAGCATTACAAATTACAAGTCAAAGACAGATACAAAATTACATCACGATGCAGAAAATATTTGTATTTTAAATAAAGCAAATAAAATTCGATTTAAAGAAATGATTTAAGACAACAATGAAAAGAAGGAAGATCTACTGAAAGTATAAACCATTTAACCTTGCCCTCACTAGGATGGAATAAATCGATAATCGAGAAAAATATTGTTGCCCAATAGCCCCTTTCTTTTGTATCACTATCACTGCTGGCAGGTTGGATACTTTTGAATATAAAATAGCTAACTTTCGTCTCATGTAGCTATCAGGCACAAACTGACAAAAGTACAGTATCAATTCAAGTTAGCATTAAATTTAATTTAAAAACAGGCCAACTCTTGTTGTCATAATATTTAGTATTTCAGTCCTCTATTTCAGTATAGCATATACGAGTATATCATGTCCGCCCCGAACAGTGTGACTCCAAAAATTAAGTAGATGGATCTCCGCATTCTAAAATGTACTTATATTAATAGCATTAGCTGCCAGCTAATAGCACAACCCTTTGCGTCATTTGATTTTTTTTAAATTATACGGATGTAGAAATAGAACCTATAATCTATAAATGCTAAAGCGCGCACGCTAACCTCTGTGCCTACCTAATTTAAACGAATTTATTACCTTTTCGGAAGTGTCTAGACTGGCGGACTTGCCGTTTATTTTATGGTATTTATTATAAAAATACCTATCAACATGCTAATGTTGTCTACTGTACTAGGCTAATAGCCGAAGTGTGAATAATTTACTACCTGGTGATGGATAGTGAGTAACAAATATCCGCAATGTGAAGACGTCTTGACAGAATTTTTTCACGAGAATCGTTTGTCAGACGATTTTTCAACCCAATGGGCATCCAGCCCTTCATTTTAATATATGTAAATCCGACAAATGGGGAGTCAAACCTGCATTCTCCCGATTGGTAGGCATGCCCGCTGCCAATTACGCTAACCGGGGAGACTTTAATACATAATATAATGATTTTTATAACTAATTACGATAATTTATGTAGCAGATTTTTTTATAATTTTAATTCGAAACATACATTTTTAGTAGATACTCAGCACAGGTGCTTTTGAGACATTAAAGTGAGTATTAAAGACATATTTATCTCAGATATAATTGTGTTTTTTATTATTTTAATTTTTCTGTGATGGCTTATAATAATTTTCAAGTATGATTTAACCTTTATACGAAATAGTTTTCAATGGTTGCTTGACGTCTTCAGTTCTTGCGAACATAACCTATAATCTTTAATACTTCGAACGTAAGTATGCATACAAACTCACGATCAAGTGTTTATATGGCATTCGGGACTAAAAGTTTTCAACTATACAAGCTCACATATGAAACGCTATGGTGTATATCATATATTAAACTAAAATGCATTTTCTTTATTGGAAATTCGTTTTATATGAAGTGCTTATTTCCGTTGCAAATCTCACGGGTGCCGTAAATACTGTATGAAATAATATGAACGGAAAATGGAGCACCACCGACTGTCATGGATACTAGCGTTTATTACACGTGTGCATATGGAAATGATCAAGTATATTAAAATCCAACACGTGTCTAAATAACTCACAAACACTTCGTTTAAATAATTGCTTTTAAAAAAGGCTTGGCATTCACTTTATGGAATTATTTACAATATAACATAGTGTTAGAGGCAAATTAAATTGCATATGGCACTCTAACTCTAATTCTCTTGTAATTTTGAATTAAATTTTAATTTCATTTCACTTAAATAAAGGGTAGTCAGCTTTACTATTGAAATTAAATGTTTTTATATTATGGAATCGTATTTAAAAGATGGTAAGCAGATAAAATATTACAAATTTTTTGGTTTCATTAACATTTTCATAAAACTAACAAAATAAACATAAAAATAGTTAATTTTCATAAAATAAATCTGTCAATTTATGTATTCTAAATTTCAGTTAAATGCGTACTGATTCACAAAACCATATTAGATTTTTAATAAAATAACACATTTTAAATATAAATACATATCGACTGCGCAAAGAAAAAAGGACGTAACTTACGGTTTAGAAAAAATGGCTTTTTCGGTAATCACAAAATATACAAGTTAATGCATGTTATGTCAGAAGGATGCAAGCTGCAGATGCCGAATTAGTATCTAAATTTAGCTTTTATGTTTGAAAAAAGAAGGGCTTGTAAAATTTACGACCAGGAAAAATGACTTTAATGACATTAATTATATCAGTTTTTCTTAAATGGCTTATTGAATTAATATCAGACTAGATAAATATAATATTAGTTTTGGTCTTCGTGTCCTTTAAGGTTGTTTCAATTTAACATTTTGACTTTGACCAAAAATCATAAAATAGACATTTAAATAATTAATATTTTTGACTGATGGTGCTTGATGGAAATTGATTTTAAATAATTTATAATTTCAATGAAAATTATTTGAAACCATATATATTTTGAATATGAAGACACATTATAAGATATATGACATTTAAATAATTATAAAAAAGATAGATATTGATTGAAATTAGAAAATATATGAAAATTAAACAATATAAATTAATTTACATAGATATTTAATTTAATGCTGCTAAAAGCGTAAATTTTAAAAAGTCATTCTGAGAAATATAAAGATTCAATATTTTCCGCCCAAGTGAAAGTGCAGTTGTAAACCATTTCACACTTTTCATAATCCAATTAATCTTACAGTCGTTGAGTGAATTTTCCCTTTACGTATTAAAACCGTCTGTTAAAAAGCACAATTCATAAGAACCGAATGAGTACATGGTACAAAAAAAAATACTTAACTTTTAAGATTTATCATCTATATATGTATAAACGAGTATATTTTACATATTTTGGGGTATTATTTAAATATTTCTGGCGTAGAAAAATAAGATAGATCATTTGTATTTACTCAACATAACTAATAATTCTTCTGCCACGTTTGCTTTTAATATGGAGCATATGGCTGCCGCGAGGCGTCTTCAGAAATCTCTATCACCCGCCAGCCGTTTTGGTTCATCTTAGGTCATGGTATCCACCAATCTTCTAGGACGCGAGAATCCCACCGGTCAAAAAAATAGACAAGCAGGGCTTAGACCTTTTGGAGGCTTTCGCAGTATGTACCCTAGCCAGTTCCACCGCTTCTGCACGACGCTTAAGGTAACAATTGAATGCTCAGTCCACTCTCTTATCTTATCTTAGCCACGTTGAGGTGTTTCGATATAACCTGCATTTTCTTGAAGCAAACTAGATTCTAATGCCCTCAAAAGCTTTTTAATTTTGATTCAAGATTATAATTTTTTTTTTTTTTGGTGTACAAGCAATAAATCATGTAATAATTTATGATTATAATATGCTACATAATTTGAGCTTTGAGTCATTTTTTCAAATTATCAGTCAACTTCTTTAAGTCGTTGTATGAGTAATACTGTATTGTAATGAAGGCTTTTATTGCAATCATCCTCTAGCAAGAAACGCACCCCCGACTAGACGATAAAATAATATAATAAATTCAACCCTCTTATTATTTCGAATACCCTCGGTATCGAGTACTTCTACCTAAGTACCGGGATTAGTAGGCAGAAATAATTGCACTCAAATAAATTCAATATTCGAAATTAAAAAGCACATGGGTTTATTTATTTTTTAATTAGATTAAAATTTCATTTAAAGGATGTGTTTAAGTGCAGCTTATACAAGCTTTTGCTATAGGTGTAGTTATTATTATTAAGAGTGATGAGCTAGTAAATAAATACACATACTTTTGAATCATTCATCGCTATAGATTGCGGATATCTGTATTAAAAATGTCATGAGCGATGAGGTCACAAGTCTAGACAAGATTTTACACGTTGTGAAAATACTTTAAAAGATTTCAAAGATAAATATGTAGTAATTTTTAATCTCTTTACATAAATTGCTTGATCAAATAAGTCTCCACTCTTTTTTTCAATTAGCTTTTTCTTCTCATTCTATTTTTTTTAATTTTAGGACACTTGAGTGCATGGCAACGTAAGTCTTCAGTAATACATATTTATTTACTTCTGGGACATTCTCGTCAAATTAAGAAGATCGCTTCTTTATATCAGAGATCCGGAATACGCCTGGTTAAGACCATGCGTAACGACGGAGGAGTGGATGATGAGCACATGGCTGTAATTTTAAATCTAATTTTTTTTTAAATTAAAATAGTATCGTTATACAAAATTTTCAATGAGATTCTGATATAATATATTATTTGTTGCAAAAAAAGATTATCTCCTTGGTAGTGTAGAGGTAAACGTACGCGCTCTGCAGCCCGTGCAGTACGGGCTTGATTACCATATCTCTCAGATTTGAAAAAAATCCAAAAATGTAGGACTAGATGCCAATTGGGTTAAAAATTGTTGTATAAACAATCGGCGTGAAAAATAATCTGTCAATATGCCTCTTTATATTAAAAAACTTAATATGATCCACTTTAGGAGCAGACATAACAAGATAAATTGATAATGAAAATGTTTTGTTCATAAATTATTATGATATAATATACATTGTATTTATCCGGTCTAAATACTCTTCCATCCATCGTGCAACATATGTTATGACACTTTGTGTCAGATTAATGAGTTATTTTCGTAGGCTTAAATAATACATTAGATACATATATTTTGATTTTGAATATATTATAAAACATTACAAATAAAATAAATAAAGAAATGTTATTTCGACAGTTAAATAGTGAAATGATAAAAAATGAAAAAGTGTGATCTAAAATGACGAAATCAAAATACATTTGCAAGCATATAATATACAAATCATTGTGCTTAACCGTATGCACGCCAACGACTCACCAATGAGTCGGGCAATGATGTACCCTGTACGCCAACGACTTATCCGTGAGTCAAGACGACTTCTCTTACTAAACGTACAATATTCTAGATCTTTAACATGGTTTTGACATAAACTCATTAATGCATACGCATGAGACATATGATGCGAGATAACACCAAAAATCTGTGAGTCTCAAATTATTTTTCTTGCATGTGTTAATACTTCGAAAATCTCTGGCGTACAGGGCAAGATCATAAACATCGCGACTGGCAGTTAAATACAATAGTTAAGTTAATCTTTTCACTTTGTTCAAGCAGAGATGTCATGTTTTTTTAATCTATTAATATATTTTTTAAGAATTCCTAACTTTATTATACAAAAACAGGTTTTTAAAAAGACATAGTAAATCAGTTGTGCGTATTATTTTAAATTAAAAAAATAGTATTTAAAATTTAAAAAAAAAAAACATGTAATTAGGTAAACTTTAAAAACTGTTTGGATGATTATTTAAAAAACCTATAAGTCGTTTATTATTCGCGTAGTATTTATTGAGGTGGTAATATAAATCTTAAAACGTGTTTATTTTTAATCAAATTTCAACTAACGGTAATTTATCTCGATTTTTATATAAATACTTTTATTTCTATGTTGCATAATGTTTGTTTAATTGTGATTTTTCACCAAGGATAAGCGATTGAAAATATTGATTAATAAGTACACTATTTAACACATGGTTTTTTAAAAGAAGTTTTATCTTGATACAAGTGAATAATGAATTGATAAAGGCAATGAATAGAAAAAAGTTTCCTAAGGGAAGCTTTTTACGATGAAAATTTACACTGGAATTGAAAAGTTTAACCATTTGAGGTAAAAAAAGTGTCAAGCAGCCTTATCGAGGCTCGAATAAATTTGAGCACTTTCGTAATAAAAATGATTATCCATCATTGTTTAGGCAACAAAACACAAAAGTGAGATTATAACCGGCAAACTACGCTTAACGGAGGTACGCACTGCGTGATATACATCGCCCGCGAGACTCATAACGGTCTAACAAAGTCTTTTGGAAAATCTCATGACATGTTTCCTACAGACTATGATATTTCATTTTTTTACAATACAAAGCACGAGAAAATTTTGAGTGCCTGTACGTTCAATATTACTCATATGTTACTTACTTCAAATAGCAAACGACCTGGGACCAAGGATAAAAACAAAACTAAGTATTCGAAAAAAGAATTCTCCGAAATTTAAAACATTTCAAATTGTAACATCAACCTTTCTCACAACTTCTCTCTCCCACACAAGTTAATGAATTTACTGATTGTCAACCATTTCATAAATAAAGTATATTAATCGGATTTTTTATAAAGATTTCGTCGTATTACTAACAAAAGACGTTAAAGTAAAAAAGTGAGTTTTGAAATAATCGAGTTTTAATGGTTG
>JAGVSQ010014320.1:0-10664 GCA_022683975.1 Rhyacophila evoluta
ATTTAAAATCAATTTCCATCAAGCACCATCAGTCGAAAATATTAATTTTATAATAATGTACTTTTTTATATCAAAATATTTATGAATTTCATGATTTTGATTTGTAAAATAAAAATATGTTTATTTTTTTGATAATGCACAAGAGTTGCGTAAATAATTGAACTGCATTTGTGTCACTTATCTTAAATTATTATTAGTAATAATGTAATGGTGTTCCTTTATATATTGTTTTAACAATAACAAAAAGACGTCGACAACCTCCGCGTTGTTTTAAAACGGAGCGTTATTATAATTTATTGATATTGTTAAGATTCGACATACGTTCACCTGTTGTAACATCTTTTTAAATTATAAAATAATATTTATGTTAAATGTACAATACTTTATTAAGGTTTATACTGATACATAAATGTGTTATGAAATGACAATATGTTTGTCGAGCTTATTTCATATGGATTTTCATATTCTTAGGTCACACTAAAAGTTTTACTCTCCTGGCCTCACAAAAGTATTTGAATATCAAATGTTTTCATTAAAAATTTCATGTATAGAATGCAATAGTTTTTGTGCTAATCGTTTTTGATGACTAATAGAAATTCACATTTTGTACTGAAAATAGATTTAATGTCAATGTTTTTACGGTTCGTTTTCAAAATGTTTTTGAGGTTGAAGCACCACATTTGAGCATTGTAAGGCCATGGTGTGTTGAATTTAATCATGATCTTGCTTCTTTATGATGAGATTCGTGAAGGTCTTTCATCAATTGGGGTCACTGAGGAAAGTGTGGCTACTGTCACGCGACTGATAAAAGAAAACTGGTGGATCACAAATGAAGAAATTTGTTTACATTTAAGAATCGGTATGAAACAAATACAAAAAAAATTGCGCAAAAATGGGTGCAAAAAAAGTAGCCGAAATTCGACTATAGGCTTTTAAATGCTATGTATCACATCGTTATAAGAAAAAAACGTAAATATAGCCATTCGATTCGGAAAAAAACAATAGTTCAGTGAATGAGTCTTTGAAGATAAAAAAAGACCAACAAAATTACAACAAAGCAGAAACGTTGATAAAATGTGACTGCGATTTTTTTTCTCTGAAACGGATCAAGTCTACACTGTGCCTCTAGAAGAATAATGACCACTTAATGTTGAGTAGTAGACGTCCATTCGTCAGATCAATGTCTTCAAAAAAGTTTGCGAGAAGCAAATGAGAAGCCGTATCTTTTTGCACCACGACAATGCGTCCTCTCACACCGCAAACTAGACAAAAGCATTTGTGTTCTGAAAAGATGAAAATCGTGACCCATTTCACTCAAAGCCCAAACCTTGTATCCAGCGACTATTTTCCCAAAATCAAAGATTTGATGAAAGGTTTTACGTTTACGGAGCTGAAAGAGGCAGTGATGGCTTTCAATCAACACGTTGAAAACATGCTCTCAAATGAGTGGGCCTCTTGCTTTGAAGAAGTGTTTAAAATGTAATAGAAAATGTTTTAAAAAATGATTATAAACATTTTCATCACGAATAGTATTATTTATGAGTTACGCAAAACTTTCAGTATAGCCATTGTATATACAATTTTATTTATAACTAATTTAGATTAAATATTTTTCAAATGCATGTTAATCATTTAACCTGAAGGTAAACAAAGCTAAAATATTCAGGTTTTACGAATTTTCGGACAATATATCAGGTCAAAAGATATAAGTACTCGAGTGATTTAAATAATATTGAAATTAGATTGCGATGTTTTGTAAACAAAATGAAATATGCACTAAAAAATTAAAAAATACATATATATATATTATTATTAACTTTATTTCGTCTTATTTTATTGTTTGTTTGTGGTCAAAACATATTGTTATTATTTTGGTAAGTCATTGTTGCACCGAGTATTCTGCTATTTGATAAATTAAAGATTTATATAAAAGCATATTATTTGAATGACTTTGATGTGTTCTGCTGTGGCTAAACAATACTATTATTTGGGTATATACAAAATAAAGAAAATATAGTTGTAGCTAGACGTCTCATTAACCTTACAGTATTTATATTCAAATAGTAATTACGGAAAATCTCGCTACATTAAGTTGCTATCGAGTCAAACATAATAAAAACTATTAAAAAAAGTATGTCATCCCAGAAGAGAAGCTGGACGGGCAGTTTGAAGATATGTTTATGCGTGTGCTTAAAATAATTATGTTCTAAAAAGAAAAAAATACCAATTTACTTAAATTTAAGACAGTACGATACTTTTTTGGAGACAGCTTTTTTATTCATCGCTAATGCTACCGGTTTTAAGACTTAATTCAAAACTCATACTGGTTTATAAAATTTGGTATAATTTTACGGTTGAAAATGGCTTGTTTGATTATGTATACGTCTATGAATCTACAGTGTGCATTCGAGGAATAGAGAGATTATTGTAGAAATGTTTAACACTCCTTCATCTTAGACCTTTTGTATGTATTTTTGTGTGACACTTTAAGACTATATATTTATTGTAGTTTAATATTTGATATAATAGCTACGAAAATAATCTTATTTATTGCTTATCCTTGCCTAAAGGCCGTTGTAACAATGTTATTTTAATTATAATGAATAATAAAATTTTGTAGCTTTATTTATAGAAACCTGTCATATGTTAAATAAACAAGTATTTTTAATAAAAGTTTAATTGTAAGTCTATCACGCAAAATATAAGATAGATCTGCTGAGATCCCCGTGCCGAACCGGATTCAACTGGATAAAATATATTGTTTATAATAATGCGAACAGTCTTAAAGATCAACCTGTTAAATAAATATTAAATTTTTAATTATTATTTTGTATATTTTAATCTATAATGTTTTAACGCATGCAAGTAAGCTTAAATATAAGTAGTGAAAAAGTAGAAATATGGCCTAATTTAATTTATAACGAAGTTAGAGTTAAAAAAATAAGAGTATTGTCGGTGGTAAAGTATATAAATATAGCCACGTGGTCTTGTGAAGATGTTATGATATCTTTTCCATATATGATATTCTAGAAGTTTTTCTTCGTTTCTTTTAAATTAAAATTATTTTAAAATGTGTCAAATAATATATTCGCCGAAATCATAACATCTGTTATTTTTCTCGTTTATATGATGGTAAAACAACTGATGAGGTATTTTAAAAATTAACCTATTCGACCATGTCGAAATTTCAAAGAGAGTGTTTTTGTAGAAAATAACCATATTGTTTTAACCATTTGTTCCAAATCTTCTTTACATTTTGGCATAGAGAAATAAGTTCACTTTAGAAATACTCTCTCAAGTATGTCTGTGTCATACGTTTCATATTTTTTTTTAACTTTCATGCATTTGCAAGACATGAACCTGTCTCTTAAGATGAATAATTGTTTAAAAGTGTGCACGCCTTCCAACTTGGCTACATGGTCGACAAAAAAGCTGTCATTATTATTAAACAAACATATTACTGTTTTTACTCAGTCGGCATATCAATTTTATCGAATATTCAACTTCTATTGACGAAATTATAAGTTACTTAAATAATATATATTATCAACTTTTATCAATCAGGGAGTAAAATCCAATAGGAATATTCCAGTGAACTAAATTCATCAAAGTTTGTTGCTATTTGAATGATATGTGGCAATAGGTTCAAATTTATTTATTCAATAATTTTGGTGCTAAGTTTAAGCGGCTTAATGGCCGTGGACTCATATACGAGTCTTGCTAGAACATTGGTTGATGGCTGTGGACTCATATGTGATCCTACGCCATACATTTGTTTTCTATGAAAAATAAATGAATTACAATTAAGTGTGATTGTGAATATCGCTGACACATGGTAGCATATTATTTCAATGTTGTGCACATTATCACGCGAATTTTGCTGATCTCCTTGGAAAATTCAACAAAAAATCTCGGCCGTTAAACTGTTGATAAGTATGATAAATACAAATAAATAAGTAAATAACAACATCATCCTATAAAATTTTATGTATTCATGGTATTTATTACCCAGCATTGCCTGGAATAGATTCAAACTAATTCTTTGTTCAAGTAATTTTTATTCATCCCTTTATTAAATATTCTTTCCAAAATGTAGGTGCATACTATCTTTTTAGTCTCCTCTTGATTGCTAGTAATGATATTAATGTTAACAGTTTACCAAAAAATAGCAACTCAAGTGATGTGTAATAATTTCATGTCGAGACTGTCCTCTGTTTGAGAGAATTCTTGTGACAGTAAGACACACACGTGTATTTTCTATTTAATAATAAAGATAATAAAACTTTACAACAACATTGTAAATACAAAGAGCCAAATAAAAACTCGTATTTGAGAAATAATACCTTTTATAAAAATATATTAAGAATATTGTAGTAAATTTGATGTTTTGTTGGTAGTTTTGATGGTTATCATATGATAGATTAAACTTTTTATACGTAACTATATTTATAGGTTGAGAATGAACTATTTTGTGTGCAATAACTGATTATAAAACACCTTATGCTTCATCTTCATATAAAATTATTATTTATCAATTACTTCATTTACAGACACGATGCAGTAAGTAAGTTATGGTAAAGCGGTGTTTTTAATGGAATATTTTGGCAAAATACTGTTTGACATTAGATATATGAATATAAATGCACAAAAAACAATTACGTTTTATATTTAAAAATAAAAATTATCACTTTTTTGAATAAAGAGTGACATTCAAAAAATAATTTATTTTGATGTTAAAGAACTTCCTCTGCATGAAATTTTATAAATAAACCTGTGCGTTCAATTGGTACAAAGCAGAATAAACTGGATATTAAAATAATATTGTATAATATAAATCGGATCATTACACAATTTAAATTACAATTATATAGAATGTTAGTAAGGACAACTAATACAACTAAATTGCGTTACAGATTAATACGTTCTAAATAATTACCAATACTTTTGAAAAATAATAAGAATATTAAGACAGGCTCAATCTTTGATTAATAAAACTCTGTCTTGTTTTAGCGACTTATGAATAGTGCTAATATCTTTTTGGGGGTATTTACTAAAAACCATTAGTCATCATTTTAAATATGTGGAGTGTAATCTAGATTATCCGCGCTAATGCTGAGAAAGAGGGGACCGAAAAATCGAAAAACACAGATAATCTGAACTATATATTAAGAAATATGGATAATTTACCACTATCGAAGAAATATTGTTTGATGCCAGCCGTAATCTGGCTAATTCAGGTCACAAAATACTTCCTTCTAAAATTTATGGTTTCATAATTTTTTCCTTCGTTATAAAGGTTTCTTATCCATTGTAATTGTTCCAAAAATGTTTTTACTTACTTAAGGATAAATAAAGGTATTTTTAAATCGCAAAAAATCCCATGTTTCAATTAGTTGCAATAATTATAATTTCAATACTTAGCAAGAATAATCTGCAAACCAGATAAACTACTTTTACAATAGAAAAAGTTATTATGTAACTGAGTCTTTGGATTCGTAAAATTATATTATTTTTATCTTCAAAAACTGATTCTAAATTAATTAAATTATTACATTTAACGCGTAGTTATAGTGGCAATAAAATAAATATAAACGTTTGTCGCGTGATTTATTATTATTTTTAAGGAAAAAGTAAACAAAAATAATGTATCATTATTGAATAATCTATATTTGTTTAACACCATGCATTAATGTGAATGAACAAATAGAAGTGTGATCATATTTGATATATCTTTAAATTCATATGACGAAATGAGATAATAAGTATTGTTTACAATCACATGATGTGACCTATATCATTTTGGGCATTTCTTAAAATGCATCGTTTGAGAAATCTTTCAAACAAGAGAAATATTTCGTTTAATTATTATGAGTTTTCTGTATGGTGTGTCCATGGAAATAAATGGACTGTAGAACATTTTCAGTTTTAACCTGTTTCAACTTAATTATCAGTTTATGATAATAAATTGATTGGATGAGAAGCAAATTGACGGGTCACTGGAGTAAGAGGTTATTTAATCACTACAGAGTTACACATTTGATATAAATAAAAGATCTAACGTATAAATCAGAGTTAGTTTCTACTAGTGAGTGTCGTCACGTAGAAGCTTTGTATCAAACGTGATTTTGATTGCTTTGGAGAATTCCCTCCATAAATTTGATATCAAATTCAAGTTTATCGTTGTAGTTACTAAACGTCTCTTTATTCAGAGTTATTTAACTAATCAAATTTTATCAGCTCCATTAGGCTGTTTTTTTTCCTAGAGAATTACATGATTTAAAAAAAAATGCTGACAGTCTTTATGAGAACATTAAATAGTAAAAGACCGCATTGGTAGTGGTTAAAATTACTTGCATATCATATTTGTCAGGCTATGTTTTCGTATTTCAATTTTTTTTTAATTAAACCAAATTTCGTTAATGGTCATTAAACATAATTAACCAAAAAATATATGGGTCTTATAAACATTTGTCAAATTTTATAAATTTGTAAAGGTATATAATCAACAAAGAAATTAAATATACATGTCATGTTGAAATAATTACAATATTTTATTATAAAATAATGAATGTTTGACAACCGTTGATTTATCTCACTACATTCGGATAGTTCAGAGGTAATAAGCGCGTGGTGAAGTTAACACTGGTATAAACTGTGCTTGACATTTGAACTATGTGGTTTCAATTATATCGAAGAGAATTGCACTATTATAAATAAATAATACAACATATTGACTACTGCTTTTTACATGATGGATTTGTTTATACCTAGTGATACAGTCATATGTTTGCTATCATTTGAATAATCGTCATTATTTACTAATTTTTCGATTAAAATAACAAAAATAAACAAGTTTTATACTTTTTCAAAGGATTTAGTTAATTTTTTTTCTATACTAGTTAAATATTTCATAAGATATAATTGTAGTTTGGCGATAAAATTGGTCATTTCAATAATATGGTAGATTACCTAGGTGACCTAATTTTATAAGTAAAATTGTTAGTAGAAATATTTATGTATACCTCCACCGAGAACATATTAGTCACGTTCAGCGCATGGTGTCCACGCATAATTATTCATTGATCGGACGTATATATAAATTTTAATGTTTCGTGTCTAATATGTCTAAAAATTTCGATGACCAAGCTCCCACGCTTAAATATTATATTATACAAAGCTTAAAGTTCTATTTATGTTTAGAATTACATATAAACTATCGTGACTTATTATGGGTTTCATTAATCGTTTTATATTAATTATGAACATTATTTAAAAATTAATAAAATACGTTTATATACAGACGAAAATGATTCTATTGAACGAATTAAAGCTTTCAAGCTATATAAATTTTAATGAGAAATTACCTCGTCGAACAAAAAATGTTAAAAATGGTCGAGTATATTATCACAAAAATTATGTATTTTTTATTAAAAACGTTTGAATAGAACATGTATTTTATATTTATAGCGGTTGTCTATCGTATGATGTTACCACTGGGAGACTTCGAATAGATAGTAAACGGCTTAAAAATATACGTAATATTTTTGATACATGACTGATATGATACAAATGTTTTTTTTATGTAGAATTAATAGCATTTTATAATTGAAAAATAATGCAATCCCTCAGACCGTTTAGATAATCAGGAAAAAGACAAATTACACAAGACTCAAGGCACAGATCAAACGAATCAGTGAAACAGATGGAAAGATAGCTGGAAGAAAGAAGAATAAGTGAAATGAAAAAAAAATATGAAAAAGATATAATTTAGAGAACATAGGTAGAAAATAAGAGTCAGCAGAAAACGTAAAAAATATAAATAAAACATTACATAGATCAAACAGAATTTTTTTTTACTTAATTTTTGACTGCGAAAAATTATATGCACTTTCATTATATTATTATAAATTCATCTTTGATATTGCATTTTTATTTTCTAGACTAAGCGAAGAAAAATCAGTATGGTAATAAATAATCGATATGTCATTCATAGCAATACTTAACTAACATACTCCTTATTGAACAACTTTACAAGTAAAATATATTTTTACAAGTTTTTCAATTGGTTCAGCTTTTTCAAAGGTTTCCTTCAGTTTCCTGAAAAGAATATAATCGCATATAAGCGTAAATATGACATATGTGCATCGATAGAAGAGAAATAGATAGAGAGAAAAAATGCATTATATTTTTTATTTCAAAATATTTTGTAAAGTTTTTAATCTTAGAACGTAAAGTCAAATTCAAATAATATGGAATTTAGAATATTTAAAGAATTTAGAAATTCATTCCATTAAAAGAATCAAAAATAAATTCCATATTTATATGCATTTAAGGCGTGAAATATTGAAATGTAACTAATGATAATTTATTTTGAAGGCCAAGTGATCTTTGTGTGAACATTGTGTAGATCTATATGCTCCACGTTGGGAGCGAACATGGTATAAAAAAATAAAAAAAAACTTCTCGACAAATTAATTAAGAAAATAATATGGAAAAGGTGTGACTGATATAAAGTTAAATTAGTTCAAATTTACGAGTATTTATGGTATGTTTTATATATGTTATAGACTGGAAATACCTTTCTATAAAACAAAATAACATTTGAAGATGTATTTATTTGTATGAAATTTTAATGGTGTCATTTGAAATATTTTGTTAGTCATGACTTTAAGATTGATATAAAGCTATGTACATGGCAAGACTGAAATTATTATTAATAAAAGACGAACTGGTTACACATTATATTTTACTTAGCAACAGATATGAAAACCTCAATTATGAAATTATTATTATGCAAAGCAGTGATATATTTTAAACATACTATTTAACCTCATTTATGTAATGAGACATGTAAGTTTTCATTATTGGTACCAAAACATGAATACTATACATATTGAAATTCGTTGAAAGAATTTTTCATCTCGAGTCAAATGAAAAAATATGTTACGTTTAAGATATAGATATTTATATATGAGATGTTTTTTTAATTAATGAAACCATAAAAAAAAGAAATTACCTCTTTTGTCTAATTTTTCCTTTAACGATTTTCGAATTTAATTCTGAGATTTGAGATATTTCTTCATTTGTAGCGATCAACTTACAAAATACTGTTTCCTGTAAAAAGTAAGAAATCTTGTGAAACATTCTTGTAATATTACTGAGTAACATATTATACAATTGACACACATAAATTGGGTTGAAAAAAAAGTAGTTTAAGGAAACAGTGAAATGTGAATAATTTTTCTTACTTTATTTTAAGGAGCTTATCGACTTTGGAAAGGAAAAAGGACGTAACTGTGAAATTTTTCAAAATAGCTTATATTAAATAATCTTAATGTATACAAATTAATACACGTTCTATCATACAAGCCGAAAATGAAAATGCCGAATTGGTGCATAAATTTAGCTTTTTAGTTTGAAAAAAGATGGCCTATGAAATTAGCGACCAGGAAAAAAGGCTTCCACCTAATCAATTTTACTGGTTTATATTAAATAACTTATTAAATTAATATCATATTGAGTAAACAAGACACAAGTCTTAATCTTTATGTATTTCAAAGTTTTCCATAGTCGATATTATATAGTTACGCTTTAATACGAGTACAATTAAACTCTTTTTACTTTTTCAGAGAGAGTGTCATACAAAATAGTATTACCATTTAAATACTTACAAAAGGTCATGTGCATTTTAGATACCTATGATATATCATCTTTATATATATATTAAAAGACATGATATCGCTAAGTGTGGAGAGTATTCTTAGTAAAATGGATGTCCCCAATCTTTAACTGGCGATATTAAATTGACATGACTTACTTGTTCATAAAAACGCGGTTCGACTGCTAGAAAAGAAATAATAGCATTTTGTTTCCCATTTATCCGAATTTCACCCACAGATGGTGATATTGTGATGTCGTTGCAGGCTATCCATTCAAATTTGTATGCGATATATGAAGAGTGATTTTCTAAAATAATACTCTTACTGAAGATTTTATTTATCTTCAAAGTTCCTAAAATATATAAAATAAGTTGGAGTAGACCCATTTCACTTATTAGATATTACATGTTTAATGAATACAGATAAACATCATGTATAATGTTTCAATAGATAATATAATAGAGAGAATCATGCATTTTTTTTTTTTTTTAAGTTTATTCTTCTTCTTCTTCTTCTCATACCATATCCGCTTACTATAGGAAGCATATTACTACTACGTGGCACCTCCAGGAATCTGCCCGCCAACCGATTCGTATCCTCCTAGGTCATACCAGCATCATTCAGTTCCACCGAATAGGTCATATAGATGGTACCCGTCTTCTAAAACGCCGGAATCCCATCGGTTGAAAGAATAGATAGAGTTTAGACCCCCCGGGGGCATCCGAAGTACGTGCCTCAGTCAGATCCAGGACCGCTGCATGACTTTTAAGTTTATACATGTTTATTATAGTGACATGGAATTGCAATTACTTACCTATATTTAAGTAGTATGCGAGAGTACAATGTTTCTCTTTTGTGGTTATTGATAGATTCAATTGAGAGTTTGTTTTTGAAGAAATTTTCTTAAGAGGTTTGTACTCAGAACTAAACAGATGGACAAAAACGTAATGTATTAAATAATTAATATTTTCGACTGATGGTGCTTGATGGAAATTGATTTTAAAT
>JAGVSQ010014321.1:0-10664 GCA_022683975.1 Rhyacophila evoluta
AATCTTTGTATTCGTATATGCCTAATTATAACATTACGAATAGTTCGGTGCAAGAGTTTATCCTATGTTCGTTTTACAAATTTCGTGCGAAAAACAGTTGTTCGCATATTTCGTTCCTTATGATGGAACAACTCCGCCGTTTAATTACGAGTTTGTTAAACTCGCAGGCCTACCATCCTAGGTGGAAAACATTGGCCAAAATTTCTGAAATTGAAAACATTATTACGGACCCCAAAGATTTTCATGAACATTTATTAAACCTTGGTCAATCTATATTTACAGGAGGCCGCAACTTGGTGTTGGACAAAAGGGCGAGAAATACGAAGCGTCGCAACACGCATTTCGAGAAGCAGCGTGCTGAAATCGAGGCCGCGAAACGTAGGCGCTTGTTGACGAAAACCACGTCGACCACCCAGCCCAACGTCGCCGGTCAACCTGGCGCTCGTTTGTCCAGACCCACCATGCGTACGCCCAGACGTCCGCGCGGTGTGGGTCAATCGTCCGTCGTTACCCCGTTGCGACGCGTACCGTTTTTGAAGTCGGCGACGGCGCCGACTAGTACTATTAACCTCGACCAACCGTCGACCTCCGGCTACGTGCGACCAAAACCGACGGGTACCAGTAGCATTTCGTCGATTCCGACGGTGATCTCACGATCCTCGGATCACCAACATTTTATCCAACCGACCGGTCCGAACATTCGTACACGCCCGCCGGCCGTTGCGTCGCCGATCCCCGTTATCGGTCAGCAACCGCCCGGTTCTCCTATGGTGTACGGTCAGCAACCGATCGAAACCTCGTACGGTTTCCAATTTCCTGGATTCCGATTCACGCCGCCAGTTTACCAGCCGCCGAGGTACTATTATCCGCCAAATTATAATTTTTCGCAAAATTTAAATCGTATTGGCTTCCCCGGATACGAAACACCTATGAATAGAGTGTCGTTTCCAAGCCAAAACGTTCCCGTTTTCTTTCCGAATGTAATGTATTGTCACTTGTGTAACGAAACTACCCCTCACACCCATATGCCCTTGTAAATTATTCCCATTGTTAAATGTTTACATTACCCAATTAAGTACCTCATTGAACAAATTTTAATATAGAAGTGTATATAGGCAAGGATATATGTCAGGACGAGATACGGTAAAATTTAAGTTATGTCTGTCCGGGAAGGCGTGTGAGCTAGGTTCGTCGACGATCAATCAAAGAGTCGTGTCACACCTTTAGTGACTCGACAGCGTATCGTTTCAGTGTGGGACAAAAGTCAGCTTTTGTCCGGTGCAGTGGTCAACGTTCGCAGTTCGTGTTGTGCCGACGAGCGATGCTCCTCACATTTTGTCGTGCACCTTGCAACGTTGGACCTGGTCGTGTGCACCCGAGGTCAACCGTGACCGATCGTATGCGTTCGTCTCAAGTTTCGTCAAAACCGAAACTCACACTGCCAACCCTAAAAGGATATAATTTTATTTTACTGTAAATTGGACGACAATATATCCCCTTATCATTATACATTTTCCTAAGCTCCGATCTGACACAATCTCATATAAATTACCGTAAATGTAAATTATAACAAATCAATAGGTACATTCATTGCCATATTACGGTTGTTATCGATATCAGTGCAAATTTTTTCCTTGATTCGTGCCTTTAATTGTGTCTTAAAATCGTTTGTACAGTACTATTTGAATGTTCACGTATTCACATTTTTCAAAGGGGAGAGTGATGTAGAATAGCAGTATTCTACGTTTACAACCGCACAGCGATATCCGCTGATGGTTGACAAGCAAGTACTAATATTATGCGTCTCACATCATTCTATCCGAACTCGCCCGTACTGTTAATCGTAGTATAAAATATCGATAAAACAAAAAAAAGATAGGTTCAGCGAGAGTTCAGCGACGCAATTTATTATTGGTTTTTCTCTTATTCTCGTCATCGATATTCTCGTCGTTATTCTCGTCGTAATTATGATAGTCGACATTGTCGTTTCGTTCGTTCGTTGATCGACGCCACGCGCGCTCGCCAAATTCGTTCACGTCGTTTTTCTCCAAAGTTAGTGTTACGTTATGTTATATTGTTTGTTTTCACCCTTGTAAATACGTGTAAATAAACTTAGCGTAGAAGCGTGAGTAATTGAAGAAGTCGAAGAGAGAATAGAGTTGTTAAATGAAATCATTGTGTCGTTATTTAATCGTTTGAGCTCGTACAATCTTTTTAAAAACGGGAAGAACCCACTTATTTTTCCGAGTAATTCTTATTCAAAATAATAACAGGTCGTGCGAAAAGATACTTAATTCGGGATGGGCGGTAAGACCGAGGGTAGTAAATGGGAGATTCCTAGTCCTTACTAGGTGGAGGTCGAACCAGGTCGGTGCCCACTTATCCATATTTAAATCTATTAATTTTCGTAAGTAAGAACAATCGTTTAGTCATGCGTTGTACGGCCTTCAGGCGTTCATCCTGTGGGTCGCTAGTTCGGTTTGCTTGGATAAGTGCTGCCCGATTTTTCTATTAATATTTAAGACAGTCAATTTTTCGTAACATTTCCATTTTTCGTAAATCCAGAACCCTGATAAGTAAGATATCTCCCCGGCCCTAGTCACCCCCATTGTGCTATGAAATCTACACTTATTGGAACCATTTCGTTAACCTTTCGAGCTCCTTCCCAAGACCTCTTGCGGTCCGGGTGGGCGTAGCTCGCTTAGTTTCTCCTTCTCAGGTGTCGACCAATTCACCCCATAGTTTAGGTAAAAACACCAACATTTACACTAAAGGTCCCACCACAATCAACATATATTTACATATATTTACACTGGAGTGTCCTCACATATAGAGAGTATCGCGCACACCCTCGAACCTCGTTTTTATTCGTGAAGCACGTTCTCAAATCGAGTTACATTCGTTCCTGTTTTGTATCCAAAAGTTTTTGTAGATCATGTCGAACTTTTCCGTAGATCCTGTAGATAGTAATGACGACGAAGAAAGCGCATTTATGTCCGGTATAGAAATGTCCGAACCTGTGATAAATAATAGTTCGGAAAATATCGCGAAAATTCCGAAACCTGGTAAACAAACTGTCACGTCGCGCATGAGTTTACTTGAGAGCGAGATGTCTAACCTATCTTCAAAATTCGATATGCTGCTTCAGGCGTTAAGTAATAAGCCTAAGGCTAAGATCGACGTAAGCTCCGACGTATCGACAGACGACAGCGACAGACGACACGGCTTAGGTACCTCCGCGTCCGCGAAACTTTCTGTTCCTGCCAAAAAACCTATAACGCGTAAACCGAAAATTGTTGTTACCGATGAAAAATTTGTTCATAATGATACCGCTGGCACAACGGTTGATCCTAGCGAACAACCGAGTGTCAATAAAGGCGGCCCTACCGATAATAGTTCGATGAATGCACAATTTTTTCAAACATTTTCGGACTCAATGTCAAGAACACCGTTTTTTCAACAATTGCAAATCGCATTTCAAAATCGAAAATATTTTAACGCAAATTTATCCGATTTAGAACCATTTTTTGTTGAATTCGATAGAATTTCGCAAATGTATGCTGTTTCCGATCAAACTCGATTAGATGTATTGCCTTCGTTCTATGATAGATATGCTGTTAATTTGGTTAAATCATTTTCGCCCGCAATCCGATGTAATTACAATCAACTGAAACGCGCGTTGCTCGCACATTTCCGTCCAATAGATGCTGATACCGCGTTGATAAAACAATTTATGTCGCGTAAACAATTACCGGAAGAGTCGGTTACCGCATATTTTTTGACGTTAAGAGATATTTTGACGCGCGCGCAACCTAATTTAGAACCAGATAGTCCCGCGTTCGAACAATTTTTACGTACTCAATTGAAAACCGGTCTGTTACCTAACGTGCGTAAGGAAACTATCCGCCGTGGTCCGACCGATAATCTTTTGATATTGTTACAATACGCGAAGGAAGCTGAGTATATTTTGTTAGAATGTGAAGATACGCCAAATACCAGCGCACGTTATTTACCCTCGAGTGCACATATCAAATCGACTCACGATAACAACGCTCGCTCCGTAGATAATAAATCGCGTGATGTTTTTAATAGAAATACCCGTTCGAATAACTTTGTACAATCGCGTACGTACGTTCCGCCTAGACAAACGATTCAAACTTCCGGCGAGAATCCTAGAGTTATGTCACGTTGTTTTTATTGTAAAAACCTAGGGCACAATATTAGAGATTGTCGAAAATTGATGTTTAAAAATTCGTTAACCGAATCCGATAAAAACGCGATGCACAATAAATATAAAGCGTATAACCCGCCCGTGCAAAATAATTATAATCCGCCCATTTATAATTCCGACCGCGCTCAGTCAAATTCGAAATTCGTCCCGCCTTCACAAAATTCGTACAACCCGCAAAACAATAATCGCCCGCAAAATTTATATAAACCTCAAAATTCGAATCGTTCTCAATTTCCTAATAATTCACGTATGTTCGCAAATTCAAACCAACCTAAAAATTCTGTTAATGTTGTGAATTCGAATGCCAATTTAGAAACTAAACTTACCGCACTTGAGTGGCAGGTTCAACAATTGGTACACATGCAAAACATCGTTGTTCCTAAATTACCCGCTCAAATTAATTCGTCATTAACTAATTTACCCACGATCGAAGTTAAATGTAAAAATGTTTCATTACCCGCCATGATAGATACTGGTTCGCAACTAACATTGATAAACACCGCCACATTTAATTCGTTAGGTTATAATTTACCGCCTAATTGTATTGCGTCGAAAGCTTTTGGTGTATCGAACGCTGAAGTTATAATACACGCTTACATGTATTTAGATATTTCGATAGGTGACCAAAGTTTTAAAACACGCGTAGGTATTACCGATGAATTACCCGAAATTATGTTAATTGGCTACGATTTTTGTAAAACTTTCGGTTTAACCGTAAAACCTAACATCGATAAGGCCGAAATTAACGACATTTGTGTTCCGTTGTTAAACGCATCCGAAAAAACTATACTTCGAGGAAAATTATCGCAAAAATCGGTACTTTTTCCGATTTGCGCAAAACTTTCGGTATTATTCGATACTGTTGTTCCCGCACATCATGAAATGATTAGTCCCACGTTTGTGTACGAAGGTAAAGCACCTGTATCCGAAGCGATTTTCGAAACAAAAAATTGTAGTAATTACCCTTTGTTATTTTTCGCATCAGCCATTGTAAATACCAGCATTCCGATTATTCCTGTTGCTTTGTTAAATACCACAAATTCGCCTGTTCATTTGAAACCTGGTATGTGTGTAGGTCATTTGCATTCAACAACCGATATACCAGATATTAGCGTGAATCATACGGCGCAAAATTCCTCTAGAGAGTCTGCTCTGTTTCACACTATAGAAAAATGTTTAAACAATTCGACTGCCACCGAGGCAGAACAACAAAATTTCCGTGATACCGTTCGCCCTTTTTCTGATATTTTCGCGTTAGATGGTGAAAAGTTAGGTACTACACCGTTAATCAAACATAAGATCGATACTGGCGATAGCATTCCCGTTACCTCGAAAACTTACCGCGTTGATCGTAGTATGCGCGCACCTATGGAAAAATTAATATCTGAAATGCTTTCTGATGGTGTTATTCGCCCCACTACTAGTCCGTGGTCAAGTCCTTTATTTTTAATAGGTAAAAAGGATGGTAGTATTCGCCCTGTTGTTGATTATCGTAAATTGAATGACGTAACCCGATCTCAATGTTACCCATTACCGCAAATACAAGATTATTTTGACGCGCTAGGTAATTCGAAATACTTTTCCACCTTAGATTTGAAATCAGGGTTTTGGCAAATACCGCTAGAACCTGACTCGTGTGAAAAAACCGCGTTTACGTGTCCCGTAGGTCATTACGAGTACACTGTTATGCCGTTCGGTATAAAGAACGCACCGTCCGATTTTCAGCGTTTAATGGAATTAGTGTTATCCGGGTTACAATGGAAAAAGTGTTTAGTTTATATTGACGACATCATCATATTTTCTAACACGTTCGACGAACATTTAACCGCACTCACCGAAGTCTTTAACGCATTACGTGTAGCTAACTTGCGAATTAAGCCCGAAAAGTGTCATTTTTTGCAAAATACCGTCACATTTCTTGGTCATATAATTTCGCCCGATGGTATACGTCCCGATTCTAAGAAAGTTGCTGATTTAATCTCGTTTCCAACACCGCATAATGTTAAATCGTTACAACAGTTTTTAGGATTATTGCAATGGTTTAAAAAATTCGTTAAGAACTTAGCTTATATAGCCAAACCGTTGTTTAATTTGCTTCGAGCCAGCGAACCGTTTTCTTGGAAGGCTGAGCATGAAGAAGCATTTAAAAAACTTAAAACGTCTTTCACAACCTACCCGATTTTACAATTACCGCGTTTTCAGCCGAATTTCGTTTTTATATTAGCGACCGATGCTAGTGATTACGCACTTGGCGCTATTTTGCGTCAAGAAAATGTAGACACTAAGGAGTGTTTCATTATCAGCTATGCTAGTAGAGTGTTAAACCAAGCTGAAACCAACTATGCGACCACAGAGAAAGAAGCGTTAGCCATAGTGTGGGCTACAAAATATTTTCGTCATTACCTGTTCGGTTCTAAGTTCGTAATAGAAACAGATCACCAGTCCTTAACGTGGCTGATGAACGTTCGCGATCCGTCGAGTCGATTGAGAAGATGGGGTTTAAAACTGCAAGAGTTCACATATGAGGTAAAATATGTGCAGGGGAAAAATAACCAAGGGCCCGATTTGTTGTCTAGGCACCCACTGCACGAAAAACCTTGCATGAAAATCACCACTAATCCTCTTTTAGACGCGAATTTAGACGACACCGACGCAGAAGACGACGAAAATCCGTTCGATCAGTTCCCCATGATCGAACCTAGTAAAAAAACTGTAGGCACACCTGATATACCCATATATACTGAACGTAAATTGTTAACTGATACTGAAAAATCCGAGATTCTTACAACCGCCAAGCTTCGTTTGGAGCAGGGGTTAGACCGGGACATATCGCAAATTGTCCAGGGTCTGTCGGATTTAACATGCAAAAAGTATCGTGATGAATTTTTTATACAAAATAACCTTTTATATAGACGTTTCCAGCCGAAAGGAGCGCCCGACGTAATATATCAACTCGTTTTACCCAAAATTTTCAGGCGTTTCGTGTTATCGGAATTTCACGATTCCATCTTTGGTGGCCATTTTGCTATCCGCAAAATATTGCCCGCCATCCAAACACGATATTGGTGGCCCGGAATGGAAAACGACGTTCTTGCATGGACAAAAAACTGTGATGTCTGCATGCAACGTAAAATTACGTCCCCCACAATCACTACTAATATGCAACCAATTGAAGTTACAGGTCCCTGGGACTTAATAGCATGCGATTGTTTATCGATGCCGACCTCTGTTACTGGTAATCATACTATAGTTGTGTTCATGGATTATTTCACGAAATATCCGGAAGCGTTCGCAGTTTCTGATATAAAAGCTACTACTATCGCAAATTTGTTTATAAACGAAATTGTTTCAAGGCATGGTGTTCCCAGGCGTTTTTTAACAGACCAGGGTTCAAATTTTACATCAACCTTGATCGCGGAAGTGTGTAAACTATTGCAACATCAAAAAGTGTTCACAACCCCGTATCATCCGCAAACCGACGGTTTAGTAGAGCGTTATAATCGTACACTCATTGATACGTTATCGAAAATGTCGTCAGTTGATAAATATAATTGGGAAAAATTTTTACCGTTCGCACTTTTCGCATATCGTGCGTTACCACAACAATCCACCGGTATTTCCCCCTTTTGTTTATTGTATGGCCGCGAACCACGTTTTCCTATAGATAACCAATTATTAGATGAAGTTGTATACGATCCGCATTCAAATAATTCTACCGAAAAATACCTTTCCGATTTTACAATTTCGCTAAAACAATATCAAAATGTTGCCCGAAAAAACATAGCACTCGCACAGCATGTCCAAAAACAACAGTACGACAAGCATGTTAAGGTGAGGAGCACGAAAATCGGGGATATTGTTTATTTGAATTGTAAAGGTGTCATTCCAGCCGAGCAAGGGAAGTTGGCGCCCAAGCAATTTGGTCCATATCGTATAACGGAAATCCCGACGCCCGAAACAGTCAAAATTGTATATGTCCATAACCCTCTACTTACCACCACGGTGCACAAAAATCGCATCAGCATGTGTCCAGACTTACCTTTTTCGGATCTCATAGAAGTTAAGCATGCATACATTCCGGGTGATCTGGTAATTGTTAACATCAAACGTAGGGGTTATTGGCCTGCAAAAGTGATTAGTTTTGAAGAACTAGGTGGACGGGACAAAAAGGCAAAAAACGCCGTCCCGGTCCAAGTTTTTGACGATAAAGGTACCAAATATGCCATATCATTAACTAATATCGACCCTTTTGACAAACAGATTGCACAAAAATGCCGGGAGGATCGTCCCTCGATCCGAAAAGCTTTGACCCGACTTACGCAAGAGAAATCGAGGACTGCCAAAAACAGTTGTTCGCTTCGTTGCCGCAAGACGCGAATCAGCGACAACGTCGAGTAATGTCACACAGAGCCGTGTGGCAAGGTAGGTTCTCTAGAAATCCCATACAATGTAGTATAATCCAACCCGCAAATTTTATTCGTTCAGATGAAGAGTCGATACAAGCCGTAGAAAATATGTTTAATGTAAAAAATAGTTCGAACAATCTTTTTCTTTTTGGTTTCGATTGCGAATTTGTAAACGATAAAAGTAAAAGTATGTACAGAGATTGGAATCCGAAGGACAAATTTATGATCCACGGAGAGCCCACTCACTATGACTATAACGGCCCGTTTTCGCGATTTATGCAAATTTGTACCATATCCGGTGAAACATTTATTTGGGATTTGAAATATTTTAGTCATCCACCTCCCGCATTGCATAATTTACTTACAGAGCCCGGTAACGGTAAATATATCTTGTTCATACACGACATTTGTGGTGACGAACTCGCATATTATAGAAACTATATGCCTAGAACTGTAGATTTTTTGACGTATATGAAACATAATTTACGTTCGCCGCATTGTTTTCATACGGAAAATTTTGTAGATACGAAAGCATTATATGAAATTAAAATTAGCACGTTCGAGTTGTTAGGTTATAATCCGCCTAGTAATCGTTTAGTTGATCATATTGCATACGCATTCGATGTATATTTGGATAAAACAATTAGTATGATAGGTCAGGCTTGGTCGCGCCCGTTGAACCGTGATCAGATAGAATATTTAGCTCGTGACGCCATTGCTGTTTTAGACCTCGGTTTATTGTGGTTACGTTTGAAAGCTATCCGTGGCGCGTCTGCATACGGTTTACCACCGTTGCTGCATGACGAAAATTTCACGCTCGATAAGAATAGCATAAGTAAAACGCCAAAGGGCTCGTTAGGACCAATTCAATTAACTCATTCCAATATTAATCCTGGTATCGCTCGCGCCCGCCTCGCGGCGGTTATGGCGCGTAAGGCACTGAGACGTAGGGAGCGTAGGGGTTTTGGAGGCGACGACAGCGACAGCGACGAATTCGACGGAAACGATTACGAAAATTTCTACGAGGAAGATCCGTTTAGCGTAAATGTCGCTAAAAATAGATCTCCTCAAATTTCGCCACCCAGGCGAGCTAGTTCGCGTCCGCCCGCATCTGTTACTGTTGTAGATAGATCGATACCTGTCGAGCCGTTACCATCTTCTATAACCACGCATAAATACTGTATCGCCCCGCGTAACATTTATCCAGTTCCTGCAGTATCGCATTTAACCAGTGTACCTACTGACAATATTTTTCTACGTCCGCCCGTACCTGTTAAACAAACTGTTCACATACCGATTATTGATCTGGAAATGCAAGCTCAGACTTCTTCAAGTCCAGCTTCCTGTCCGATCGCATCTACTCGCGCTACTGATTTGGTGTTACAAGAATTGTTGAATAACATCGCGTTCGGTGCTGATAAAATAATTTCGCGCGAGGCCATCAATTATTATTCGTCCGTTCTTAACACGAATCAAATTAATTTGTTGTTTTCACTGATTTCGAAAAATCGCGACAAAATGTATAACGATTGTATTATATTCCACGAAACTGTGTTAGTACAGCCGGGTCCGAACCCGTCGTACCCGACTAGTAGTCCGTTATCGTTATCTGAATTTTTGAGTCGCCCTAATGAACCGTTAGTCAGTACGTGTTTCACTCGTCCGTTCTCGAAAAAGTCGCATTTCTCGTGTATACCATATTCGAATCCCGTTGATACCGAAGTTTCTTTGTCCGAAATGCGCGTGTTTGTTACTTCGAGTCGTACGTTGTTCGAAATTCCCAGTGATCGTTTAGGAATAGAATATACTTCGTACCCGATCCCGAACGAAATTGTTAACAAGAATCGTTGTACTATTCAGTCTGTTCCGCAGCCCATCTATGATTCGTTTGGCATGGAACCCGCTATTCCAATGACGTTGGAAAACGTTCAAATTGTTTTTGAAATTGCTGCTACGTTCGCCGATAATTACAAATCTTTGTATTCGTATATGCCTAATTATAACATTACGAATAGTTCGGTGCAAGA
>JAGVSQ010014322.1:0-10663 GCA_022683975.1 Rhyacophila evoluta
GATTTATCAATTTTTAGAAGCTTGTTATTATTATTATTAGAAGTATTGCCACTTGTTTTTTTTTATGAAAGTTTTACAATGTATTGAGGAATCAAGATATGTTTTCTTAATTAAAATTTATACCGTTAATATTTTGAACATTGTAGATATTTAAAAAAAATATATATGTGATAAAGTGTACATTAGTACCAAAAAGGAAGTATATTTTCCAGTTATCTGAAAATAAACCGTATGCAGGTGAATTTAAAACCAGCTATGCAAATTTATTTGAAACACTTTGACAAATCTGTAATTTAGAGATATGGAAACAAACAGCCGGCTTTGGTCAGAAGAGCCGGAGCTTTTATCTCTGGGACAGTGCTATACAATCTGTGACAGTTTTATCATAATGCAGGGAGTTCTTTGCCAAAGAAAAATACAATCCCACTATATCAAGGGTTTAAAAGTCAAATAAAACTACCGAGAGAAAAAAAAAACGTTTTTATATAAAAGAGGTTTTTTCATTTTGGATCATCGCATAGATTATGCTCAAAACTACTAGAAATGTATAATTTTATAAAAAATACTGCAATTCAAATTTAAAATTTTATCATTCAGTATTACCAAGTTCAAGACATAACCTTCATTTTTTTCAAAGTAGCTTTTATTCGATAATCACAATATATGAAACCAAATAAACGTTCTTTAAAAAGATGTAAGCTGAAATTACCAAAAAGTGTCAGATATTAGCTTTTAAGTTTTAAAACATATTGGTCTGTAAAATTGGATCCAGGAAAAAGGACTTTTATCACATTAATTTTTCGATTTTCCTTAAATAATTTATTAAATGAATATCAAATTAGGAACACGTAACACTAGTTTAAGTCTACATGATATGTCTATTTATTATTTTGATTTTGGCGCAAAATCATTAAGTAGACGTTTTTATGCGTCCCGTGTGGGTTATGTCGTTTTTCCTTTCTACAGTCGATATAAAAAATATGTCTTTATAATATATTGATAAATTATTACACCAACTCCAATATATATGACAAAATTGAATCAGGGAATTGTAATAAAAAAATTTAAAAAAATTGCAACTAGTAATTTCCAAATTTACTATAGTATTTTTATAGTTTTTTTGCTGACTAAACGATATTATATAAGAAGATAATACATTGAGATTCACAAGTATTAACTCTGTATTTAAAACGAAATTCCACCTATTACTATATCTCCATGCACAATCTGTCGGATCTTTCCTTTTATATCCATATCAAGCTGTGAAATTTGAACAAACCGATACGAACGCCAAAGCATTCTCCCATCGACCATTGACGTAACTTCCATATTGATTTTTTTACTATTATAAATTGAATCGAAAAAGTTGAAAGATATTTAAAAATCAAAGAAACAGTTTTGAGATATAAATTTTATAAAATGTCTACATCATATTTACTCGGATGTTACATTTTTTTCACCCAATTGGAGCTATGAAATAACACATAAAAATAGAGTTTTTATACACAATGGGTACTGGATCAAAATTCACAATAGTATTCAATTTAGAACACTTCACAAAAGCCTATGAGGTATCCATTGAGCACTATCTATTATCCCACGGTGGAATATAAATTAATACGTGAAAATGAATTGTTAAAATTCCAGAATATAAATAAAAGATACAACATTATTTTAATTCGTTACGTTGTTGTTTTTTTTTTTAATTCCAGAGAAGTTTAATTTTTTTCGAAGCCACCGTGAAACGAGTAAACCTTTCAACCAGATGTATCTTCGCAAATTTACATATTTTTAATGGCGTACCTATGAATTTGAGTGTTTACATGTAACGTCATATCGTAAATACGGTATTCTCACGTTCGCAAATTAAATAAAGACACGTGATAAATTTATTACGAGATTGCAAAACGAAATAAACACTTTTCACTGAATACTTAAAATAAAGCTTTTAGATAATGTTTCCGTAAACTAAAACGTGAATATGGGGATTACGCACGTGATTGTTCTGATTAAAAGGACTTATAATTTTAATTCATTTATTTATAAATATGATTTTACAGGAAAAATAAAAGAAACAGAATTATGAATTAAGAGGAGGAAAAAGTTTATGTATATAACAACCTGTAAAAAAACCAATTTTAAAATTATTGAAAACAAAAGTAAACATCAAAAAATATACTCGTTCAAAATATTCTCTTTTGAATTTTGACATAGTAAAATAAATTAATATATGACATATCCCCCTCAATTGTAATGCTGATATTTTTTATTTAAAGTTAATAAGTATACGAAAAAAACAACAAATCTTAGATATGTTGTAGAAAGCTACGATTTAAGAGCTTTGTAGTCCCATAGAAAGTTAGCATAAGAGAAACTACGTTAGGAAAAAATCACAAATAGTCAAATCATCTTGAAAGGAGAACAAAGTATAAACTGTGATGCTCGAATGAGAATCTTTGAATTTTGTTATCTGAATTCTGTAATGTGTTTCGATTACTAAGCAGGGTATTTTATTTTATTAAAAGTTCAATAAAACCGATTTATAGCTGTGTATATTATATGAGTATTACACAAATTACGTTACAAAATCACAACTTCATATGTGTAAAATGTATTTGCAATCAAATTACAGCATTGGCAGTTTGAATTTTGAATTGAAATCCATTTGACACGTAAAATATTGACATATGCAAAAACACTTCATATTATATTTAAAATATGTTTTTTACGTGACGTTGCATGTCACGTAATGTTAAATTAATTCTGTATTTTACGTTATTGTTTTGGATTTAAATATAATGTCGTTTACAATAATTCACAGTTATGGTGAATAAATGAAGATAAAACAGTTTATTATATTTGATAAGCAAAACATACTTATTTTAAAACACATATGTTAACTATACTATTTTTGTGTGAGATGAACGAGAATGAAAACGAGATTACCAATATATGATACATAAAACAGATAATTTTATCTGTAAACTCGATGGATGTTTTTAAAAAAATATTATTAGATTTATAATCAATCAATAGAAATTCTGCATACGATTTGGAGTTTTAACTGTTTTACATATTTTAAGTAATGTGCATCTGCAGAAAATTGGTGGTCTACCAACAATATAAAAGTTAAAATTAACTTTTCATCTTTTATAGGTTATAAAAAGTCATACAAAAACTGTTGTAGTTAACCTTCTGAATTTGTTATTATTAAATGTATTCCAAAAAATTAAACGGTGAAACACAATCACGAAAAACCAATAGAATTTAGTATGTAGATACTTTTTATAGCTTATCGTGTTGATATTGTTATTTGCCTATTTTAACACTATTATATATAGCAGTAGAAAATACGTGTCTTTTTTTAAACATTTTTTGATAAAGAAATAATTTGTGGTATACTGACAAAAACTATATATTTCTCTGTATATCAAAAATCACCACATCAACATCGAACTCAACTATAAAGCAAAAAATATGTATTATCAATTATATATTTTAAGTTAATTACTTAAAACATAACATGTGTAATAATTGGCGATGGCAAAAGTTTTTTTCAATTCACTTTCGTTTCAATCCGTTAAAATAAAGTACCGTGCAAACCAATTCGTGCCAATTAACCAAAAGCTTTGTGACTATTGAACGAATTGAAGTGATGATAGGTTACGAATTCCGTATTTTACCCAATCGAGCTTTTGAATAAACTGGTTGACTGGAAGGCATTGTTATCTATACAGATTTATGAAACGGAATCGCAGTGGTGAACAAAAAATGAACTTTAAAATTGTGACGTTCAGATATTTTATTTTAAAATATACAAATCATATTATTGAATATTTTTATATAAAAATATAAATAATAATGAATGCTAATTAAAAAAATATCAATGCTTTTTTACAGTATATGGTTTTGCCAATAAATACTACAAGGTTTGAAATTGAAACACATCTAAGTTAACTATACATTTGTAAAAATCAAGTTATTATATTTAGGAATACTTGTTTGTTATTTAATATTCATTATACGCTTCTTACAAACGTGAATACCTAAAAATTTTAAGAGATTTGAAAATTCAAATTGATCACACAGTAAATTCTAATTATTTCCCCCTGACTAACAATATTGACATTTATTATTTCTTCATAAATCATTTTATATTAGATACATTTTTCATTCCTTATCTCAGATTAGACGTAATGCGTACCATAAAAAAACAATATTCTGAATAACTGAATAAAAGGTTACAAGTAATTTTATAAAGATTATCATTTTAGCCAGTCGCAAATATTATCGAATGATATAAATTATTTATACCAACAATATATAAACATTATTTCAAAAAATGTGTACTGAGCTTTGACTATTATAAATTAGTAGAAATCGATGGGCTTTTTGACAATATATTTAACTATGAACACCCCGATGTGTATAGATTATTTCTTATCTCCACGGTAGGAGTCTCGACATATTATTTATATTATAAGACATTTAAACAGTCGATTAATATATTCAGTATTCAGGTGTGATTTATACATAAATTTAGATACATTATTTTTTATGGAGTTACGATATTGAAATACGTGACCTTCTGTAACAAATAATTCAAAAGTTTGCGCGTGCTTATCAACTCGGTCACCGAGGCAAAAACTATTTATGTTGAAAAACTTTTAGAATAACACACTTTTCAACTATACAAAACTTTTTAAAAATTAACATAAAATATTGTACATCCAAGATAACGCTAAAACTATTGAGGGGATTATCATACAGTTGTTATTGTATTATTTTTCATGTGTTTTTCATTGTGTGAAATGTTTGTAAATTATTGAATACGATCATGAAAATTTGGAGTGTATTTAGAACAATACAAAACTTTAGAAGTAAACAAAGTAAGATAACCAAACGAATAAAATTTTGGAATATCTTTAAACGAACGCTATTTGCAAAACCGAGAGATTCCGTCAGTACTTTAGAGATATCACTTAGAATTTTAAAATTCACCAAAATTCCTTTGAGCCATAAACTTACTTCAGTAAAACCATTAAGATTATTTCGACTTGATAAACGAAATGTACTTTCATTTCTGAAATGTCAGTGAATAAATTTATATTTTTTAAGTACGTGAATAGACAACATAATTATTATTTTTATTTGATCATTATTTCTGACCTTTTTTCAATGATAAGACTTTCCTTTTGAATTATTTATTAAAATAATACGATTTCAAGAATAAGTCACGTTAGTTATAATAGATTACATTAATTGTGGAAATATGGCGATGTAATGTAGAAAAATATGGTGCTCAAAAGTATATCCGACTTTATAAATAGTAAATGTCTTCAAAATATTTAGTAAATTAATTTTTCCTCCACAACTTACCATATTTTTTATTAATCGACAACCGCTAAGAAAAGAAATATGAATTGTCTTTTATTCCACTCAATTTTTTTCTGGCAAACTTAGCAAGATTTTGAATGGCACCCTCTATTAAAGGGTGAGATAAAATAATGTATACTTGTATGAACTTTTAAATATAATTATTGGATTTAAGTAGAAGTTATTAGATTATTTTTCACGAGGATTAATCATCTTAGGATTTATTGGGAATCTTTTCCTGAATTTGAATAGATGTTTAAAACATATAATTTCTCAGTTACTTGTCATGAATGCCAATTACAAGCGTACGGGCTTGCCAATGCGGTCACCCGATAATATAAAAAATAGCTGTCAGAAACAAATATGAATTTATAGTCATAATATAGATAAAAATATCCTATTCATAAACTAACTTTTCCATTTAATATTCAGAAAATTTGTAGAAAAAGATATGAACTGACAAATAAATGTTAGGTTTCTACTGCGATTACCATACATGTCGAAGAAACTGAATTGATTGTAATAATTCTCTTAAAATTTCAATAATTTCAATGTAGGTGTTTACAGTTTGAGTGAGTTTTTGTCATGTAATATTTATAACATATATCATTATATTATCGTATCCAGAAAAAAATATGTTTAATTGATTGGATAGTAATATATATAAATCATTACTGATATATTTGCGAAAAAAATATTTTGATTTCCTTATCAGTATCCCGGAATTAAATTAAATTTCACACTTTATCGACAAATTTTCTTTATAAAGTAGGCATTTATTACAATCTCATTTTAATAAATTTTATTCATGATTTATAGAAGTAATAATAATATATAAATAATAAGAAAAGAAGTGATGATAAAATAAAATGTCATAAAAAATGAATAAGCCAAAAAGAAGTGTAAATAAATAAAATATAAGATTTATTTTATTATAACATATTTTTTATGATCTATTTTTTATGCCGGTTTGCATTTTATGCGTCCGTAATTTTTGTCTATCTGATCATGAAATGCTGTTTGTAAAATTCTCTCATATATATGATTCACACGTAGGCATTTGATTCTAAACGTAAAACAATAGCACTTACTATATTTTATGTATTGACTCCGCTGTTTCTTGAATCAATATTTTAAGTATGGGTGTCATTCTAATATTCTAACAACCAGTTCGCATGCAAATCTAGTGTATTGAATGTAAATTGAAACAATGTTTCAAAGGAGAGAGAATAAATACTATATTACCTTTATAGTACTAAATTAACATTATCATTCAAATTCAATACTATGTATTTAATATCAGTATGCTAGAAATCTTTTTAATAACCAAAAATGTAAAATAAATATATTGTATAATATTGATGATTAGAAAATTATTATAACATTTTCACGTATTTAATAGCATTATTCAGAAAGTGAAGGTATTGTTTATTAATTAATAAGTATACATTTTTTAGAAAATGAAATGTACTGTATGTATAATGTATACAGAATGTTCGTTGTAGCGAAGCTGTTAAATAAGATTTTTTATTAATATCTTCTATCATACGTAAGTATCATGCTGAAAATGAATTATATAATGATGTATGAGTAGAAAAAAAGAAATTAAAAGCTAATAATATTTATACTGTAATCAAATGAAGATCACTTTCAGAATTAGTTAAATATTTTTATATCCAGAAATATAAATATAATACAAATAAATAAAACATCCAGAAGAAACATTGCCATACATTTTTTTATTATATCCACCCCAGATGTGGAGCATATAGATTTTTACAATATAAATATGTACATTGGTATATTGTTGATATCAATCTTGACTCAATCTGTTGAGTATACAGTTTTTTCTTATTTTTCGATAGTGTTTTTGCCGCCAACTGCAGCGGGAAGCTTGGCCATCGAAGCAACACTTATATGTATATATATAACTTTACATGCCCTTTACATTGGGTCATTGATAATACATACGATAATCATATCAATATACTACTGAAATCTATATGCTACACTTCGGGAGCGGGCATAGTATACACATATAAAATATTATTACTACTGTATAGTAATTTTGCCTGTTTACGCCATCAATAATGATACCAAAAAGTAAAGTGCCAGTAGGAAATGATATATACCAACTCTATAAAACATATTCGCTATGAGTAAATGATTATGAACAGTTTGCATATTATTCCATTAAATTAACAAACGGATCTAAAAGAATACTGTTACCAATGTGGTAGAGTTATATAATGTAATATAGAAGATGTACGAGAACAAGGTCATGTTCTTCACCCCACACCTTGAACCTTATGTCTACCCTTGGTAATTTTGTAAAGAGCATCTAGTCTTTAAAGTGGTAAGAGCCTTAACAGTTCGATACAGATAATTTAATAGATCACATACGGGAGATAGAAAGCAAGGCGCCACCTCTGTCCAGCGCGTTCAATTAAGTTGGACGAGCCCCGAGGGTAGCAGGGGTTCAAATTACTGTATCCATTCTTTATATTGTGCCATTAGACTGAACCAATCCGCAAATCCCGTAACGGCTATCGGTTTCCAGCGAAACGGGTCAGTTTTGTATCGACTTTTGACCGATCTAAAATTGGCAGTTTTCTAAATCTGTCAATTGAGGACTTTACCTATCGTCAGTTGATACTTGATATACAATAATTAGTGCCGGAGAGGACACAAAAGTAATATTTTGATTCTTATATCATTACCATAAATATTGCTAACCAAATAAGTAATGTTTAATAAAAATGAAAGCTGAGGTTAAGTCAATTGAATAATTATTTATGTATGGAAGTTAAAACGAGAAATCTAACAATGAAAAAAACACAGACTTAACGGAAACAATTAGAAGATTAAAAATAACTTTTTATAAATTCTGTGTGTATAAGATATTTTGTTAACGTATGGATTTAATTATTTTATATGTATGTTTGACTATAATAAAACACTGCTGTAAGTGAAAATTTGGTGGAGAGATTTGTTTTCGCCGCTAATATAAAAAATAATCGAATATTTACTTAGTAAATTTATTGTCTCATTCTTGGATTGTTATAAAGTTGATGGATACTACTAAATAAATAATAAAAAAGAAATTTAAGTTACGGCTGAATTATGTATTTTATTTTTTTCCGATTTTGAAACCGAATCTTACAGGTTTTATACAATACTTTTAAAATAAATCAACAATATTTTTGGGTGAAATAATATGAGTCGTATAGTTTTATCTACTATAAGTGCTCTTTTTATCAAATTTGAAGTACATATGAAGTATTATTCTAGTCTCTATTTAACATCATAATCAAAGATCGATAAGTTACCAACGGCAATTAAACCCTATAAAATGTGTTGCTTATTATTATAACGAAGCCCACAAAATAAGGAATTTCCTAAATTTTTATTTTTATGAAAAAAAAATACGATTTGTCAACATTTTACCAAAGTGCACTTATGGCAAATTGGAACTAGACAACTCATATTATGTTTCGATAACTTTTTCGTGAAATTGTGTGATTATATATTTTAATATTTTTTATATTAAAGAGGTATTTAAAATCGTTTTTCAGTATGATAACTAAGAATGTATTTCTTTCCTAATTAAAACGTATTAAAAAGTAGCTGCTTCAAATCACCCGTTAATCATATATAAAGCGACGTACAAAATATGTTGTTGCCTTCATACGTAAAAAACAAACTATATTTTCAATAAGAATATGATCAAAAGATTATGATTTTCATAGTTAGATGAACCAATGACCCTAGTGAATTACTTTATCACTCATTTACCTGCATACAATTTATTCTAAACGTGTTCACTTCATTGGAAGAAAACACTTTTCCTGTAACAAGAATTAAGTTTACCATAGTTGTTATAAAGTGAACAAAAGTTACCATCCGCCAGTTTTGTTAAGCTCTTCTATCCCCTGCAGTCTACGTTCTTTCACGTTAAGTTCAAAATAGGTGTTCACTGGTAAGTAAGTTCTTTGAAAGTGCAGTAACGGAATACCGCGCTGGTATGTTGGTATGAATTCCCGCGTAGCCGACAAACAACTAAGTGCTGAACTTATTCTAAAAAGAGAATATATCTGGTAGTCATTCTTTGAAATAATCTGCAATTAGCGTTTGTGCCACTGGCAATATATTTAATCCTGTAATTAAATGTGAAACTCGTGAGTAAACGGAAATGTTGGAAATGATTTAAATTGTTTTTTGTTTGTATTTGTTTTATATCAGAAAAATTAAATTACATTTTTCACAACAAGTAGCAAATGCTTGTAATATATACACACCATGTTCGCTCCCAATCTGGGGCATATAGATCTACACAGTGTGGAGATATCCACCCCGAAAGAGGAGTATATGGATATCCGCAATGTGAAGACGTCTTGACAGATTATTTTTCACGAGAATTGTTTGTCAGACAACCCAATAGGCATCCAGTCCTGTATTTTCGAATTTTTAAAATACGACAGATGGAGAATCGAACCCTCATTCCCCGGATTGCTAGGCGCGCACGCTACCAACTACGCTACCGAGGAGATAATATATCTATACTACTTGAAAAACATTTAATGATGAAACCTTTCAAATAATGATCATGTTTATAAATGTCTATACTAATCTGATCACAAAATATTGACTTGTGTTTGTATGTAATAACCGTGATGCGTTAGAAATATAAAGACTCGGTAAGGTGTAAGAATTATTTTGTATGTTTTATTGATCTACGTAATTTTTTATGAAAGTTATATATAATATGTATGTTAAAAAAAGTTTTTTTTTTGCCATTATGAACATTTCACTTTATTTAGTTGAGAAGTAGCGGAAAAAAGATTTAATTTGTTTTTAGATTTTGTAAAATATATCAATAAATCGAGCACAAAAGAAAGCTTTGTCTTAATTTTTAAATAATACCACACGTGTTATGTGATCATGCTATATCAGTGGAGAAATGCTTTTTGTGTTGTGTTGTAAGAAATGAAACGAAAAAAAAATACAGAATACATGTAAATTTTCCACTATTTTTGCCAAATGTCTGTTTTCACAATTATTCCGTGACATTTATACATTAGAGCTTGCAATTGAATACAGAATTTAATGAATGCTGAAAGATAGCTACAGAAAAGCTTGCTAATAGACCCATTTGAAAATGCATTTAATTTATTTAAAATCTTTTATAAAATGATGTAAACATTTTGTGTATCATGTATACCTAATAAGTAAAGTCTCCCCGGTTAGCGTAGTTGGTAGCGTGCGTGGCTAGCAATCCGGGGAATGC
>JAGVSQ010014323.1:0-10663 GCA_022683975.1 Rhyacophila evoluta
AGGCGAAACTCGGGTCGCTAACAGTGATCTCACATATGGAAGTTTAACAGTTTTAAAAATAATACGTTATTTAAGAAAAAACAATAATATTGATGCGGTGGAAGTCCTTTCTCCTGTTCGAAAATTTCACAGGGCTCTGTTTTTTAAACATAAAAGATAAAATTGGATACTAATTCGGCATTCGGCAAAAAACGTGTATTAACTTGTATAGATTGTGATTATCGAATAAAGGTTATTTTGAAAAAACACAGTTCAATCCACATTCGATATACTTATATATATTATGGGCATAAGGTACTGTGACGAGGAAACATTAAACAACGTTTCCTTATATTATTTTGACATTAATATTTTTCATTTTATCATTTCTCGGCACAAAGACCGACTATTTTCCATTCTGAATTTATCACAACGGTAACTAAGTCAGTTTTAAAAAAAAATTGTTCCGTGATTGACTATGATAATAATGTTCAATTATTAACAAATAACATTTAGCCATGAACGAGTATTAACACAAAACTGTAACTATCCCTTGTTAAATAGATTTTAAGCGTTTTTTTTTGTTCATGGCAACGTAAACATTCCCGTATAGAGGTTATTTTTGATCGATTATTGTTTATTCAAAAAGCAATTTTTTGAAATGCGTCAATCAAAAGTAATCCTTGTGGAAAAAAACTGGATCAATAAACCCCAGCACGTCATTAACCTCAGTCATTTTTGTCTGCACTTAACTACCGCAAAAATTTTACATTACCAATAAAATTGTAATTAAATGATAAAATAGTCTATGAGTCATGAAGGATCTTTAAGATATTTTTTTTAGTTCAATGGCAACACTGGTTTCCGGAAATAGTGTAGGCCGCGTACCTTTTATATTACTGTTCTATATTTCCTTCATTTCCTGTTAATGTGTAATAGATTATTTATCATTGCATTTTTGTGAGAAGCCAATTAAACCACTATGTTGAACAATGATACTATATTCCTTATAACGTGTATAGTACGTAAACAACAACAAATATTTTTAGTTGAAGGACCCCAAGAAAATTGTTTTTCTATCCTCATTTTTGTGCCCTCTCTCAATATATCATTACGTTAACCATGTTATTGCCAAACACCAATATATAATTCGTTATATCAGCGAGAAATGAAACTTTTTAAAAACACTGAATATAGTTTAGCTATAGTTTTGTTTATCATGTTCGCTCTGATGGATAAGTATATGGCTCTCAGCAATGCAGTGGCGTAGCTACATATTCACCGCACTGAAACAAGTAAAATCGATGCGCTCCCTCGTTTTTCGGAAACATTTCGACGATTTTTTTTTTATCTAATCTTATCTCAATTTAAACCTTAATTAATAACAATTTATTCGATATCAAAGATATTTCAACGTTATGATATCAATTAAACATAATAATAAAACAAATTATAATTCTCTAAGAACCTATTAATATTTACAAAATGTACTTTTGCATTTTTACTTTCTATATAAACAAAATGTTGTCTCGTTTTTCTCATATTTTTTATACATTTTTTATATCATCCTTTCTAATTTTACGCCCTAATGATTCGCGCGCCTAGAGCAGTTCGCACAAACTGCTCCACGGTAGCTACGCCAATGCCGCAATGTGAAGCCATGTCACGACAGATTATTTTTTTACGAAAATTGTCTATGAAACGAGGATGCCAAATAGACATCCAGTCTTACATTTTTTTTAATACGACAGATATGTGAATCGGACCCGCATTTCCCGAATGCGAGGCAAGCATGCTGTAACCCTTACGCTACAGAGTAGATAAAGGGATTTTTTAAAATAAAAAATAAATAAAAATGGTTCTTCGTGCTTAATTCCTCACTAGGATACAAATAATTTCAAAAAAATATTAGCCAAATGGCTATTTTCAAAAACTCTTTAATTTACTATTCATTCCCTTCCTCTGTCCGCAAAATTACCTTTTCCGTTTTATACAAGCAAGCATAGTTACATTATATCGATAATATACATTTTCATCTAAGGTCAATGAAACTTGTATCAAAATCGGTTGATAGGATTTTTTGCTCAGTGTTGCAACTGTGCTAACGTGTTCAATTATATTATTATTTAATACAGAAATACGAACGAATTCGGTGGGCCGGAATGTGTTCCGTAGATATTGCATATTTAAATTTACCAATTGTATTTTTTTCATAGTTTCATAACACGTTATTAATTTTTAAATGTATTTGTTGTACAATAAAGCGAGTTGTATTTCGCGATGTTTTTCATTTTAATAGTTTTTATTCGTCGTATTTTTGTGTGAACTATCTGTATATACCTCGCGTGATAGGTGTAAATGTAAAATTTAAACACCATCAATATTGGAAAGGGTTAATAATTTATAGCATTGTAAAATGAACATCCACTTGGTAAGATTCTATTTCGCAACTCTTAAATCTTTATTACGGATTAAATCACACCAAAATATGGCGTTTTCATAGGATTCATTTCGTCTGTCCTATATATTAGAGAATTAGTGGAAAATTACCCCTTGAAAAAATGCCCCCCTTGTATTAAAAACGCCGAAAACCGCAAAAATATAAACTCGTGTAATAAAATAAAAGGTTATGGCGACAACGTTCTATCGCGCTGCCGAACTTGCTCACTCGCATAGTTATAGCTACTTTGCATCTCTGTTGTTGCCGACGCTCTGTTGCTGTCGCTCTGCCGCTGTGGTATCTATCGTAGCCTTGGCCTAATGCGTATGCTTAATGTTCGTGTTTAAAATACATTTAAAATTAGTAAAAATACAGGATTGGATTCCAATTGGGTTAAGAAATGTTTGACAAACAAGAAGTTTTCACACTGTGGAGAATCGCATACTACACTTTCGGAGTGGATATCTTTACGCTTTGTATATCCATATGCTCCACTTTGGGAGCGAACATGATATAATATATATTTAAAAAAAATAGATTTTATAATATTTATAACTTTTTTTTGTTGACAGCTATTTCGTTTATGAAACTATGAAGACCGTAATTGTACACGCTTTTTATTTAGTTGTGTAACTAGGTAATTAAAATTTCTGAAACTTTTTGCTGATGTCGGCCTTGCTTAGCAATGTTACATATGTCAAACGCAACAGATGCCGTTTCGATTTAAGACAGCAAATATGATATAATAGATCATAGAATAATTCTTTCAAAACGTGTTTTATAGTAGTATAACAAACGAACTAATAACATAAAAAATCAATAAACTGCATAATTATAAAGTTGCTTATTCAACCGTGTTGGACTGTAAAGTTTGAATTAATTAATTTGCCTGAACTTCCTATGTTCCGATGTTAATACGATTCGTTATTTCATACCTAACCTAACCTATGACTTTATCATATTGACTATTGCTTTTAAATAAACAGGAAAACTCTATATCCTTCCTATTGCGTCTTAGCAGCGTATTGTCTGTGATATGTTTTGACAGTTAATTCCATATTTAATAATAACAAATATAATTGTCTATGTTTTGACAGATTATTTTTAATTTAATAAAAACAATTATGATTGTCTATGCTCTGTTTTGACATTGACAGATAATTCTGTGTCCGTGTTCTATTTTCATACCCGATTCGATATTTAAAAATAATTGCAATTAACAAAAATAAATAAGTCGTCGATTTTATTTGCAAATAATTTATCAGTTTTTTTGTCGTGGCTATTTTAGTCCTAAATTTATTTGAAGATTTTCTTAGTATTACTATAATGGTTTACCTGTTAATGTAGTGACTATTTCCGTATTTTTATTGATATTGTTTATCTCAATTTTTGTATAATTATTCATGTATGGAATAGATAAACGTTACGTTATGATACTGAAGATGTGGAAAGATGACAGCCATGTGAAGAAACACTTATTAAAGATTTATTAACAATATACACACGGATGTGGAGCATATGAAAATCCAAATGATCACTACTTGACATTGATATGATGTTCATTGTATATTCCTTCTTTTAATATTAACCTTTTAATTGCCAAGTAAAAATACTATGAAATTTACGATTAAAAATAATTAAAAATTATGTCATTATGAAAAATATAAAGCATCTCCCGCTATCATTTATCAAAACACCATAGCAGCCGAAGGGTTTATAACTTATATATTATGTTATATTTGTATATACTGTAGATAATTCATTATTTTAATCAGTTATTTCATAAGTTATATTAACACAAATAAATTTCCCGTTCAATGATAAACGTTTGTTATTGAGTGTTATAAATTATTTTGGGAATATACCAACGATTAGAATTAATTGGTAATTAATAACTACAAAGTTGTATGAAGAGCAAATGATTATTCACATATCTATACATTATAAGAATTAATAATAAATTTATCTATACGCAATATGCGATAGCTATACTGTAAGTACTTACATTATACAGAAATTATCATAGGCATAAAATTTGGTAAATCGTGATTTGAATGACATCTGGTGGTAAAAATTACGAACTTTTAAATCTCACAACAGCATAGAAAAAAACGCGTAGCTTATAATATTTCAGTTTGAATCTCATAAATGCTAAAATGGGGTTAAAATAGGACAAGAAGTTGGCGATATCACGCTGACGCTAATATATAAATATCGGTTTATCTTCCTTAAAAATTATCTTCCTGTTTTCTCTTGATTCTTCCAAATACAGTTTAACAAGTCGTGACATCGGCTGGACCCATTAGTTGATAATAATGTTATAACCAATCATGAAAAACATGGCTTCGCATAGTGAAAATTCTATTCACAGACTAAATACATATTCAGATAATTCACTTTCGGAGTTGAAATTATGTAGAGTATAAGGAATATCTAAATTAGCTAATTCGCCTGTTTGCAGACAGGAATGACACGAAAAGATGTGCATCTAGGATATTTTTTTTCACGAAGTTTAATTGTCAAATAATTGCTCGACCCGTGGGTCATTGGGTTTTAAATCTTTAAATTTAAAAATATGGTTTTTGAATTTTAAAATGATATCGACTATAGAGCAGAGGCTTCCAACTTAATGCTACTACGATCCCCGATTTTATTTCGCGCCTCCCAACTTCTTAGTTTTATTAATAGATTAAATAATATAGACCTGCCCATAGTTCGTTCCTCCCAGGATAGAAACCGCTGCTCTAGAGACTTCTTTTTATATCTCGTATTTTTTTTACTCCGTGCTATACGAGGTATTTCCTTGTCATGGTAATGGGTGATATGCAGCTTAGCCCTTTACGTCCGTGTCCCTTGTCGCCTTGTATTCAAAGCCATTCATTTTTTTAACAAAATGTTATTATTTATTTTAGTATAAATACTATACAAATCTATTAATGAAGTATAGAAGTCATTACAATTATATCATATATTTTTGGGCTAGAAAAAAATACGTAAACATTACGAATAAAAATTAGTAAAAAAAAGTTTATTATTACAGACAGAAAGATTATTTATATTGCCATTCACAGAACTAAAAAATGTCACATAAATCAGTCCTATGCGTTCAAATTTGATCTCGAGTACTCATTTCATTCAGACATGGGATCGGCCACATGTGCTAATGTTATACACATTCTTACCAATCTAGAATAACGTTTCAGTTTATTTTGTTCGTTGTTTGGAAATAGAAGAGCATTCTTTACAAATCAGCGTATCCAATTTGATTGATTTTATGCCATTTGTTAAATTGATAACGGTGAAAGATTTTAGTGTTTAAAACGTCTGAGCATACAAAATTACCTCACTAATGAAAGGGTCAGTGATTCGAATCTACGACATTCGGCACGGAAGTGCGCGCGCTTACATATGTACCACAATACAGCAATATATTATTACATACGTTGAACTACTGATAATACTAGGCATTGCAATTTCACATGCATGGGATTTTTCTCAGTATCCCCTTTTATCAGCAATCGATCAATTTGTTTCAAGGTTTGTTTCGATTATTAAAATGATAATGCTTATATCACGGAACATTTATATGTCATCGACACCATAACTACTTGGAGTATTATATAATATCATATGATAACAATGTCAATTGATGAGTGAGTGGAAAATTCTTGCAATAACACAGTTTACTCGGTAGAATATAAACATTAACCTCAAAACCGCGATTTCCGTAATATTCTCTTTATTTTCGCAGTTCATATACTCTAAAAAGCACAAGGATATTTTTAATTTCTGATGATCGACCGTGTCGAAAATCCTCATTAAGGTGATTTGCAATTGGTTACCGCTGCCATCTCTGAAGACATGCAGTTAATTTAAATATAATTCAGTATTATTGAAGTGTCATCACTATTTTTACGTAAAATCTTCTTAATTACTATTGGTATTGTTAAAACTTATCACTCTTAGAATAAATTTTTCTAAAGAATACATTTAAATATACAGTGGAAAGCCCTTAATGTGAAATACTTCTGTCCCGACAAAATCCATGTAATTTCACATACATTTTTTCTGCTACAACGAAAAGACAAATCATTTAACATGGATAGATTTGAACCTCAAACGAACAAAATATATCGGCACCGCGTCATCACTTAGATTTTTTTACTCCTAGACGTACAATTTCTTCGAGCACGAAAAAAAACCCCAATGAAAGTTTTAGCTTACAAAGGAACAAAATATATTTACCATTGGCAGCCGCGTAGTTACCCATATATAATTACATACCATTTATTCACTAAATATTGGATTTTCAAACAATAATTCTTTAATAATAATAATAATAACTCGTCTTTACGTAAAAGTAATCCCATCATGATATATTTGACTTGAGCGCCTGCAGAATATTTTATGCAATCTTTGTGATCAGTATGCACCTATTATATTAATATTATAATAACACTGAGGTATCGAAAAATATTTTGAAAAAAAATACACAAAATTTCGTATGTTTTTTAAAGAGTATATGATTTTTTTTTTAAATCTTGTTTCTCATTTACATAATATACTCACAGTAAGTATGTATAATTCATAGTATGTACACAGCGCATTAAAATACAACTATTTACGCTGTATAATATTAATCTAATCTTAAGACATAATATCATTCGCACATGAAGGTCGTAGTTCTCTAAATTGACGTAATGTCGCTATCGAATAAGAAATGTTATTTATTTTACCTTAACCCTTAGACTGCTGCGGTTTTTTACAAAACCAAAGCGAGAACTGATAATATTTGTTACGCTTTTTGATGAAAAAAGTTTTTTTTAAATATATGTATGTACTACTTTTTAATTTATGGTTATTGATACAACAAAAAAAAAACTATGCACTATCACCCTTACAAAACACTAAATACCTATCATTTCAAAATTGTTATTTTTTTAGTAAGTGACTATGTATCATTGGAATAAAAATCTACCTATACTATAATTGAATTTAACTTCTGTGTTAGTGTGAGCACTTCAATGTGTGCGCAGATTTCATATGAGCACTTATCATGCGTGCAGTTGTCTATGTGTGCACTTTTCATGTGCGCAGCTGTCATGCGTGCAGTTGTCATGGAACCATACATGTATAAAGTAGGATCTGTGTTATTAACTGGGCAAGCTATCTTTATTTACTTGTATCTCTATCGAATTCTCTTTTTAAATTAAATGTATATATTTTATCACTTGTTAAATCTAGGTGATTTTCATCTCATATGTTTGATTGATGTTGTGATTTATTTCAATTAATAATTGCAATAGTTTCTAGTAATCTTTGCAACATATAAAATAAATCATTGTTAATTATTCTCAGAATAAGATTCAGAGAGTAAACTCGTAAAAATTATGGGGTTCAAATACGGTCAATGCGACTTCGAAGTGCTCACTCCAGCCCAAGGTTAGTCGACCTTTTTATACATACCGCCCAATTTTCTATCTTTGTTGATAGTATTTATTTAGGTCTCACGCTAGATACAATTCTTTATTTTTACAAATTTGCATTTGCATAAGGTTCGTATATTAGGAACATTTGTATTGATTTCGCTACTTTTGCCGCCCCTTAAATGATGCCATCTGAGGACGCTGCGGCCCTGTCCGCCGGTCCCGCAATAATTTGGCTTAGCGCACCTACAAAGAACTCACTAGAACTATTGGAAAATATCCCTACCGCCCACTATGAGAGTTTGAATCGCCCACTAGTGGAATATAGGGATAGGTTGATTATCACTGCTCTAGCCCCTCCACCAGCATTACTCGTAACTAAAATATATAGTTTTAAACGCGTGTAGGGGTTAGTTTTAGTTATATTATATCATGATATTCAGAGAGTCTTAAGCTATTTATTGCCCTCGGGCTTATATCTTTAAAATTCTCTTCGACAATGTTGGTTAATACGCATACACGTTTTTTTATTGTATCGTAAAATACCCGTTTTAAAAACAACTTATGAACATATTGAAAGGAGTTTTAAGCTCTTATTTTTTATTTATATCTGTTTATCATAGTAAATATCAATTTAATCCATTTTTTCATTAGTTAATCACAAAAAGAAACATTCTTTTATCAATAGGCGTCCCAAAGATATTCAAAATTAAACATCAAAAGACTCGGTTTCATTAGAAACTTTCATAATTTTACAAATATTAGATACTAAATAAAATACAATGACATTTATTAACAAACAAATGCCCCCTAAACTGTGGCACGAGAGCTGCAAAATAATCCCGTGTTAAATGAATCCTGCGTTCTATTCCGCCATAATGTATGACCATTACAGGCATCGGGATACCAGCATCTGTGGCAGATAGATTTACATTTTGTTCTGAATTATCCGTACTTATTACTTACTGCGTATATTGCACAAAACAAAATGTATATTTGTGTATACAAATTGTGTATTTAACTAGGTATGAGAGACAATTTTGATTTGAATTATTGAAATAGCTCTTGAATTTACTATATTTCGTATTTATTTGAAAAGATGTAAATAACAAAGACGTCAATGCACAGATGATCAAATAAGACTATTATTTTATCAATCAACAGATTTCTTTGTAAACATACCTTTTAAAGATTAAAATACTTACAATACAGCTGTGAAGAGCTATTGTCACGTATCCGTGATTATAGCAAATAAAAGTATTAAAAAAACCATCCATTGTATCAGTGATTCTAAAAGTGGGGGTCGCGACACTTAGGGGGCACCATAGAAAAACTTATGACCAAAATTTTGATGAAAGATGTACAAAAGATAAGTTATTAATTCTTATTGATACTAAAAATAAATCCGGTATTAATCAATACAATGCAATACAATTAAATAAAATAAATTACTTCTTCTGAAATTAAATTCAATCCGCCACTCCTTGATTTTTTTTTACATATACCAATTTTTCGGGGCAAGGAGGGGTTATTTAATTTTTTTAAGTGCAAAAAGAGGTTACAGACCATAGAGAACTTACCACGTTTAAATACAGAGCATAAATAACTTGTTGATTTTTTAAGCAGCTATACAGGGCTCGGATTTTTGATCTCCGGTTCTGTTCACTATCAATTCAATCATGATATGTGTTATTACAGGGTTTCCCAAACTATTTTCTGCGGAATTTTTCTACACTGTAACATATTTAAAGATGTTCTTACTAGTAAGAATTACCCAAACCAAGAAGTAAGTGTACCGTTAAAATTTCTGAGTTTGCGAAGTGTTCCATTGCAGGAAAAGTTTGGGAACCCCCGTGTTATTGCATAATAACATGACTATCGACATAATATCATATGATATTTTGAACTATAACTAACTATCCGCGTAATATTACGCATGTTTACGTATTTACAAATTTCTTATCGCGCAATCAATGCGTTATAAATATTCATTGGTTCACCATAAGCATTATCTAACATGACCCTGAAGTGAAAACATGTTATTAACAGTTTATAACCTAAAAAACTATGTACCTTTCGTGAGAAAAGGCGATAAATCTTATTGCATTTCTGCATTTATCACGTGTTTAATTTCACGGAGTAAGAATAGGAAATAAATACTTAAAAATAATACTTTTTTTAAAATAAATCGTAGCATTTCTCGATAGTGTTTCAATATGCATCATAGCAGCTAGAGGGTTATCAAACAATGTCATGTGTTGCCAATTTATGTTCGGTGCCGCCAGATGACCAAACCATTCGACCTACTTGCTTACGTTTTTTTCGTACGAAGGTGTGTAAAAATTATAACGAATTTATTGGTTATCTCGTATTGTGATCAGAGCCGGCCGGTAGGCAGGGCGATATAGGCGATCGTTTTCGGTGCGAAATTTTAGAGGCGCTAAATATTTATAAACAAATATGTTGTATTGCTCTTATTGTCGTTAAACTGTTTTTGAAACAATATTTACAAAAACGTTTGATATTTTTTTTATCGATATGTTATGGATTCCAAATTTTTAATAAAAGTGGCCATTGAAAAAATATTCAGATGCTCTTATTTGTGTATATACAATTTAAAAAGATTTTTTTACTTGATAGAAATACTATTGAATTCATTTGTATCGATCCTTTTTCTCTAAACTTTCACCTGCTAAAAAGAAACTAAATTGTGACCGAATATTCATTTTGTATTTAAAGGGGTTTACACACGTTCATGTGAACTTTAATATTAGTAAATGCAATATTTTATCGTTTACTAGAGCTCGGAAAACACTAT
>JAGVSQ010014324.1:0-10663 GCA_022683975.1 Rhyacophila evoluta
AATGTTTATGTATTTTTTTCTAGCTTAAAAATAAATGATATGGTTGTAATGACTTTTATTTATCATTTATAAATCTATCTAGTATGTATATTCAAAGAAAATTTAACATTTTATTTAAAAATAAAAGAATTGCTTTAAAATGAATGCGACAAGGCGCACGGACGTACATATGCGGCTATACTACTCAAAGGGTTAAAATCATTTAATATAAAGAATTTTATGTATTTTTGTCATCTACACTATTTTCTTTCGAAGACAATCTTGAAGAGAGCAACCTGACTACTGGTGCTCTGGCTTGAATAACTTAATTTGTCAGGGTTTTTCAAATAATAAATTTAGTATGATGAATCTTGCTTGATTGAAAGATTAGGGATTTGGAAAGATAGTTTTTATTTAATAACATTGTGGTTAGAGATTGTGATCGAGAATTTTCGAAATATTTTTAATATTTCTGATTTTCGTTACTCGAGAATTTAAAATTATTCTCTTATTTAATACATTGGAAATTAAGTGTTGTTAATTTGATAAGATAAAAGAGTAGTTTGAAAATATTTCGGAATTAAGAATTAGACAAACCTATAATATTAGATTAAGTGGACGCTCTGAAACCTATTACAATAACAGTGAAAGCTCGAAGTGAACAATATTTTAATCTATTAAGCGCTGATGGTATAAGTATCAATGTTTTTATTTAATGTTCTCAAAGCTGATAGTACAGAAACAAATAAAACACAACTAAATGATTTTTTTTAAATTTAAAGGTGAGATGTGGTGTTAATATCATTGTTAAACTTTTTGTACAACCCAAACTGTTTTCACTTGGAAGAATCCCAAAACTTCTTTTCTTTAAGATCAAAGTGGGGTAAATCAGTATTGAGTTTCGAGGCTAAATGCTTGGGTTGGATACTGATGGTGAGGTGTACTGACTTCGTAAGGAATTCGGAGATAAAAGACAACCCACTGTCACAGTAAAAGTTATGCAGATGCTTTCGGAGAGTCTGGTTCTTGCGTGTGTCTTCTTCTGACCGGTAGGATTCCGGTGATATAGAAAACCGTTGGGTACTATCCATAAGATGTACTCAGCAGAGCTAAAATGTCTCGGTATGACCTGGAGGATGCGAGACAGCTGGCGGGTGACAGAGACAGAGAATCCTGGAAGCGTCATGTGGTGACCATATGCTCTGTATAGTGAGCTGATATGACAGAGAGAGAAAGAGAGTAGAAAGTAGCTGATATGACAAAAAGAGATTTTTTCACAAGATTTTGTTATCTAGTACTGAAGGCTATTTGCATTATGACCGAGAAATTTTCTGAAGAAATCAAAAAGGACATGTTTAGACTTTGGCTCAAAATGATTAACGAACCGTTTTTTGTGCCTCCTGTAAAATTTGTTCTGTGTGGCTTACGTCCTTTTTCCTTTCCACCGTCGACATATATTTGTTCAACTATACTTTCTCCAAATTTTGACTATAATATGGACCTTCGCAATATGAATACATGTATTGACAGATCAATTTTTACGATAAACGGTTTTCAAACAATTGCAATGCAATGGGCATCGATTTCTAAATTTTCGGTTTTTTAAAAATCCGGCAGAGTTGGCATTCCCCGGATACGAAGAGCGCAAGCTGACCTCTAGGCTATCGGTGATAATTCGTAATTAATATTATAAAAAATTAGTAAAATAAGAATTAACCTAATGCAGATTTTAAGCATAATAAATTTATATGATGTAATGTTATGTTTTTCGTATATCATAAAGTGCCTCAATCGTATGGAGAAACACCATAAATAAAGGAAGATTTCGAACCAACCCCATCAATCAATATCAATATTTTCAAAAGGAAACCGCCGCTATAAACCCAGGGGTATAAAACTTTGGGGCTAAGAGGCTCCGAAAGGTTTATGGTATTTCGAATGGGATATTTATTTGAACGAGAGAAGCAGTATCTTAGAAACGACAGGAAATAAAAAAAATACCCCTTAAATGTGGGCATTCTTTTTGAAATATTTGTAGAAATGTATTAATCACGTATGATAGATTTATATATATTAAATAATTATTTTTATTTCAACTATTATATTCATATTTGAACTTGATATTAATTTATAGCAGGATTTAAATTGTTTTATCAGTAGATTCATTGTTTATTTGATAAGTTAGTCTACTTCAATATTTCACGGTTGGCGTAGTTGCTAGCCTGCGCGCCTAGTAATTCGGGGAATGCGGGCTCGATTCCCCATCTGTCGGACTTAAAACAATCTTAAATAGCAGGACTGGATGCCCGTTGGATTGAGCATTTGTCTGATAAACAATTCTCGTGAAAAATAATCTATTAAGACGTTTTCACATTGTGGAGATCCGTATACTTAACTTTTGGAGTGTATATCTTCACACTGTAGATCCATATGCTGCACTTTGGATAGATGCATGGATTTTGATAAATTTTATAGAATAAAGTCATTGGCATTTATGCATTATAACTTAAATATAAAATAAATAATTGGTCAGCAAAATAAGCATATTTTTAATGTATCCACGTCGAGCTATGTGAAACAGTTGGATATCCATTATGGGAAGGTCTATATTAGCTTAATAGAGGGTTTTTAAAAAGAATTTGCTATCAGTCAAATACTCAACGCGTTGGAAATCTATGGCCTGCCTTTAAGTTATCATGAAACACGTATTTACTTTAAGGACTACTTAATAATACCTTCATGTAAATTTGGTGAAGCTACATGCATTATTTTTTCTACATATCCATAATACTGAGCGTGACCTAGGAGGATGCAAGAATATTGAATAGCGACCGAGATTTCGGAGGTACCATGTGACGTATATATTTTCTACGTATGAACCGGATATGGAAGAAGAAGATTAAGATTAAGAATGCAGCTTTATGAATCGGATCCACAAAATTAAGGTCCACATCGATTCAAAAATAAATATGCTGAATTTTAAATCCTACTTACTACCGCTAGCGAGCAGATGGGAGAGATGAACGATTTTTATAATCCAAATATACTCGTACATAAGCAGATGTACGATGGATTAAATAATTGGCTTGATTAGCAATTCTGATGAAAAATAGTGATAGAGTTTATATTGCGGAAATCTTCGTACAGTAGAACTTAGATATGACTGACTAACGCAGATGAGGGGATTTTCATTAAAGCCGAAAGTCCGTTATGTGCAAATTGGTTGACTAAGTACATTTTTAAAGAAAATAAACGACACAATACAAGGCATGAAGTTTTTAGAAACTAATCAAATTTTATTAGCACTTTCGAAGCATGCTGTTTACTGTCTAAAATTATGAAAATGTGACAAAATTTTCCATGACCATAACCTCATCTGCCCTTACACTTTCAGTTATGATGTGATACATAAGGTTACCTTCGTCTACTTCTAATCACTGTTAAGCATTATCTTCTGCTACTTCTTCTCCAGCATTATTTTATATTGCTCTACAAAAATCATTATCTTCTAACTTTAAGTCTGCATCTTGGTTATCAAACAAATTCTTTCAACCATTATCTGATATTTGCAGTTGCTTAACTGATATTTTGTCCATTATTATTTGCTGTATTGAGATTTCACTTTAATATATTTCTGAACTGGACATCTTCATACTGTATAAATCTATATACTTCGCTTAGGGGCCAGAACGATCATGGAAAATTTATAAGTATTTTTTCAAAATAACCTAAAAATTTTGAAGTTAAAAAAAATATAACGAATATTAATGTTAAGATCTCCTCCCCAATTGGCTAAAATTCTCAATAAATTCACCTTTCCTATAATATCATCCGAACTGAAAGTAGGCGGTGTGGCAGTGCCGTGTAGCTTGGGTGGACCCCCAGCGGCCATAAGTCCCGGCCTGGGGTCCCGGGGGGCGCGTAATAAGTCTTCATACGCGAGTAAAACCGCCTGCTTACACACTTCCAGTCTTTAAAAGGGGGACCAGAGCCCCTTACGAGCCTTAAAGAAAGGGTTACACGATGATTTTTTTAATGTCTTAACATTTTTATGATAAGGAAAACATAACCATTTTACTAGTCATGTTAAATGTTATACATTGTGTAGATATGAATATTTTATTGATTCTTTAAATGCTGAAGAACGACATATTGTTATTCGTAATATTTTGTATTTAATATTCGGTGTGTCTTATTTACACTATGCAAAAATTGGCTCAATTATGTTGCCCATCATACATCATCTTAGTTGTTTCTCTATCCTCATATTTCATTTTCTGGAGCCGGACAAGGATTATGGTTATTATTATTATACCATTTTTGTTCCCAGAGTGGGGCATATGGATCTACACAATCTGAAGATATCCAATCCCCAATTGGAGTATATGGATCTCCGCAATTTGAAGACTTCTTGACAGATTATCACGAGAATTGTTTGTCAGACAATTGCTAAACCCAATGAACAAACAGTCCTGCATCTTTTGATTATTAAAAATCCGACAGATGGGTAATCGAACCCGCATTCCTCGGATTAGTAGGCACACATGCTACCAACTACGCTACAGGGGAAATCTTTTTACGATACTGAAAACATAAGCAGTTTACTTGTCACGTTATATGTTATCTATTGTATAAATATAAATACCGTTTAATCTTTAAATGCTTAAGAACGATATATTATTATTCGTAATATATATATTTTTTATCCATGTTTGCTCCCAAAGTGGCGGATATAGATATACACAATGTGAAGATATCCAATCCTCAATTAAAGTATATGGATCTCCACAGTGTGAAGACTTCTTGAGAGATTATTTTTCACGAGAATTGTTTGTGAGACAATTGCTCAGCCTGTGGGCATCCAGTCCTGCATTTTTGGATTGTTAAAAATCTTACAGATTTAGATAGTGAGTGACCAGTATTCATATTTTAATATATTTTTCTAAATATATCGGTTGCAAGATTTTCACTCTTCATTAAAAAAAACCCTATAATTACAATGATGTCATTATAAAATAAAAATATTGATCCATATCAACAGAAATAATTATTTCGTATTAAGTCCGGATTGGCGTGTACGTGTATGGATAGAATTACGTTAGTATGTGTGTAACGTTACCGTCCATCACTCATATGAATGATGTCATACGTTTCAGAGGAGAAGAAAGGGAGTATTCAAAGCTGTTATATCAGTCAGTAAAGGATATCCAATATGATTTGTCGTCTCTTTTGTTTCTTTTTTATGTTTCCATTTCTTGCACTCATTTTATATTATTTGACTTTTAATAGATCATGAAATGATTTTTATAGTCAATTACAATAATTAATAAAGCAAATTTTGCATTATTTCAAGTTAAAAAATATTTTTTTACCGGTATCCTTGGAGGTTATACCTTAACTAAAAGGATAGTAAGGCGAGTGTTTAAAACTGATAGCGACTAGCGATTAGATACATGTTTAAAGTTCAGCTAAATTATTTTTATAAAATGTCGCTCGTATAAGGCAAGCCTTAGAATTCTTGTAAGTAGAAAAATAACTTGCATTTCATGGGGCATAAATAGAATTGAGGACGAATTATTATTTATGATCAATAACTTATGTTATTTTTTTGAAAACTTATTGCCAGCCCCCCGAGATAAGGGGTTAAAAATATGATGCAGACTAAGAAAAGAGTAATTGATATATCTAAAAAGTCCGCCAAGGGTTAAAACATTAAAATAAATTATATCATATAAAAAAAAAACATATATATGGCTCGTATTATTACCCGGATTTAATTCACCTCACATTAATTTTATTCATCCTACTATTACAAATCAATTGTGGGAAGAAAAAAGGACTTAAGCCACATTAACAAATTTTAAATTCAAAAACGTTTATTTAATGATTTGAGCCAAAGTATTAACATGACATAGAAACTACCTTGAAGTGTCTGAAGACTAAAACTGGTGTTTTATTTACTCAATATGATACTAATTTAATAAGTTATTTAAGAGAAACCAATAAAATTCATTAGATGGAGGCCTTTTTTCCTGGTCGTAAATTTTACAAGCTATCTTTTTTTCAAACATAAAAGCTAAATTTAGACACTAATTCGACATGTTCAGCATACATTCTTTTGATGTAACCTGTATTAAGTTGTATACGCTTAGATTGTGCAATAAAAGCTATGTTTAAAATTGAGGGTTACATTTTTTTCGCTTTCCAGAGTCTAAATGTATATCAGTTCTTGGATTTATACTCAGACCTCGTACAACACGGTCATATAGTTCCAGAAAAACGTTGTGTAGTATAAATCGGTAACCAGACAACTGCACACACGACAGCTGCTCACATAAAAAATGCTCACATGACAAGTGCTCACACGACAAGTGCTCACATGATAAGTACACGCATAGACAACTGCACGTATGACAAGTGCTCACATGATATCTGCGTACGCATTGAAGTGCTCACACTAACACAGAAATTAATATTAAGACATTTCATACTTAATTTACGTATAATTATAATTATAGTAAAGGTAGATTTTTATTGTCGTTTGTGATAACATTGGCTAATTAATGCTAACAAAAAATCAGATAAATGTGTTAATCGAACCCACATTTCCAGATTGATAGGCGCGCACGCTATCCTCCATACTAATGCAAGACTGGATGCTCATTTAGGTTGAACAATTGTCTGACAAATAATTCTCGTAAAAAAATCTGTCAAGACGTCCATACATTGCGGAGATTGATATAATTCACTTTTGGAGTGGATATCTTCATACTGTGTTGATCCATATGCTCCACTTTGAGAACGAACATGTTATGAGAAAAAGAAGAAAAAAAATTCTAACATAATTGGTTTGTATCTTTGCGCGCAGCACTTTTTTGATGTTTTAAACAGTAAACACGCAATTTAATATGTTTGATATTAAATATAGTATTTTTTTTATGAACAATAATGAATAATTCTTCGTGGTAAATTTGTGTTTTATTTTTTGCTTTCAAAAACGTCGTAGCAGTTAAAGGTTAAAATACAAAAATATCACGATACTACATGAACAACGGCAACAGAAGAGAAAACATGCTAGAGAGCTGTTTAACTCTTTCAATGCGTATGACACACGCGTGTGTGTCCATCTAAATAACAAAATCACTTGCCAGTACATATATCATAGCCAAGCGGTGAGTATGTAATCTTTGATCGTTGAGCAGGTGTCCATGTGAGTCATAAAAAATAAACCCCGAACTTTTTGTGTACTTTTGACAGGGTCACGTAGTTTAACAAGTAGTTGTATCGACACGAATTCGTTTTTCCGCATTAAACGTATTAGGTGACGTAATCAATACCATAGAGCACGTCAAAAACGTATCCGATACTTTCTTCAATATTGATATATGATTAGAACAAAAGCTGATATATCGAGTTTTAGTAACCAGAAGGTTAATCAAACATAGTAATTAAAAGGCAGTTCAGAGGCTTTAAGTATGATGGGAAACATGATTATGAAAAACCATGGCTTGGGTAGAAGCGAAAAGGTTCGACGAGACTTTGGTACCGGTCAGAATTTGAGTGAATCTGTAGGCTCTCTTTATTAAGATTCGGATCAGACTGTCAAACGATGATGTTGATCTCAAATTTTATAAATTATTTTTGAATTTCTTTTTAGCAGTATTTGAGAAAAATAAACTTTTTGAATTTATTAAGTTTTTATCCTATAAATTTCCAAACTAAATGATAACTCCTTCAAAAAATCGTTTTTCACTGTACAATTACTTGATCAACTTGGTCAATTAAACACTAAAAACAAATCCTATTATAATTAAAAATAACACATTGAAAAACGTGATAAATTGACCGATTGACTGATAAAAAAAGTCTTTTCAACGTGGAGATCCACATGGTCCACTTTTAGAGAAAATAATTAAATAATCTAAAAAAATACGCTACTGTATGTAGTGCGTTCAACTTAAATACAATTCCTCCGACGTATATACGTATTACGGTAGATTGAAAATATTTTAAGTATTTACCCACACATTCTATATGGGTACAGCTTGAGGACGAAACCTAAATCACAAATAATAATCCATTTGAAAATTTAAATATTTTTATCAGTAACCATTTCATTTCCTTCAAAGTTTGAAAATGTTTATTTGTCACAAAATATTATTAAGACATTATATTAAATTCAATTGAAACATACTACAGTAAACGTACATTTTTAAGAATAAGTCAATACTATAAAACAGAAGTTGTGTGTCTGTTTGTCACAAATAATTCTTCCAAACGATTAACCCTACCAACAAGGAATTCTTATATGTTATTTTAAATGTTATTTCTAGATCAACTGTTTTGCTTTCAATTTTTTATATCATCACAGATAATCCAAAACGGACGAAACATATTATAAGCAGACAAGTATTCAAATATTTTTTTGAATGAAATTAGTTTGAATAAAGAATTGTCTCGTAGCGTAGTAGCGTAGTTGGTAGCGTGCGCGGCTAGCAATATGGCGAATGCGGGTTCGAATCCCCATCTGTTGGATTTAAAAAATCTGAAAATTCAAGACCGGATGCCCATTGGGTTGAGTAATTGTCTCAAGCAATTCTCGTGAAAAAAAATCTTTCAAGACGTCTTCACATTGCGTAGGTCCATATACTCCACTTTCGGAGTGGATATCTTCACACTGTGTAGATCCATATGCTCTACATTGGGCACGAACATGGTATTAAAAAAAAGAATGAGTTTGAATCTGTCACAGGCAAAGTCGTGTAATAAAGTCAGTATACAATATAACTTTACCTTGTCTACTGCAAAGGTTGAGCATCATAGTATGACTATATGTAGTCCATAAAAAATCTTCTATATATTATGATGTATATTCCTGAACTATAAATATTATAATATAATATTATCGTCCGAAGCTTGACTTAATTGTTTTGTGATACAATATACTTTCCTGGTGTAAGCGCTGCTATAGGTGAGACCTATACATTTTTTTTCCAAGGTACGTTCTGGCCATATTTACGACCTGTGCGGACTGTAAGGAACATAAAATTCGTCCCGTAAGACAACGAATTCTTACATATTTGATGTCCCGGGCTTGAATCCCGGCCTTTGTTGAATTGACCGATTCGTGCCTACCTCGCTGCAGGAATTGATTAAAAAATACACAGTATTTTGTATATCCACGTTTTTAATAAATATAATATTTTTATATAAAATTGAAATATTGTTATTAAAATACTAAGTATTAAAACCTACACCTATAGTAAAGAATATTCTATATACATTTTTGAATTATTGATTATTAATTATTAACTCTTTGAGGAGTATGGACGTACATGTACGTCCGTGTGCCTTGTCGCATTATTTTCAAAGCTATTCTTCAAATCGGTCCTATGCGTTCAAATTTTTCGGCAAATCAAATAAGATTCAATTTATGATATTAGTTGAATTGATAGTGGTGATAAATTTTAATGTTTAAAACGAGTGTGCATAAAAAAGTAACTCACTAATGAAAGGGCTAAACGCAAAACTACAAAAATTTTAATCTTACACTTTTTCACCATGCCCGCTCCAAAATTGGAGCATATGCGTCTACACAGTATGAAAATATCTGCTTCGAAAGTAGAGTATATGGATCTTTGCAATGTAAAAAAGAGTTTTGAAAGTTTATTTTTGTACGAGATTGGTTATCAGACAAATGATTTTGGACTCAAAATATTGTTAATCGGCCCAAAATCATTAAATATGCATGCAAGTTACGTCATTTTTCCTTTCCAGTCGACATAGTTCCTCTTTAAAAACAAAATAGTATTTAAGTCTATGAAATCTTTCAAAATATGATGTATTTATGACTGGTTTCTATTAAACAAACTTAGCTACAAAGCTTTAAGAACGTCCCAAAACAAAACATCAAATGTTTTTTTTTTGAATTCCAAAATGCAGAAATTACCTTCCCGTAGTCATGCTTATAAGAAAGCCAATGATGAAGTTTAATGAAATTGCCGTTTTTATTGATATTTTCTATTTCAGTTGGGTGAGGTGAGTTTACGTGGATACTGACGTATTACATTTTTAGAATTCAATTTGTCCCAATTTCTTCCCTGTGTTATTTTTAAAATTCTCTTTTTATTCTTAATTTTAGTTGTTTTCAGAATATTTACTTCGTTTTATATATTCTTGTACCATTTTAATATTGTTACAAGTATTATTTTGTTGCTTATGTATCGATGCTTTTGATTAATTATATCAAATAATATCTATGCAGCATAGTAACGTGTCGAAATAAAATATATTTCTATCAAATTTACTCTAAAAATTCTATGACATTGCCACTATTCATTGAACTGTAATACATTATAATAAAAAATACGTCAACTCAATATTGCCTTTTTTAACACAGAGGAAGGTTTTTTTAAATACATTTCAATATAACATAAACTTTTTTGCTACCATAATAAAAAAATCATGTTGGGAATACTTAAACACCGTAAACTAATAATTTGTATATGTTCAGCATGTAAAATGAAAGAAATTTAACAAAACCGTTTTTAATACATCTATTCTAAAAGTGTAGCATACGAATCTACACTGTCTGGAAATATCCACCCCAATATTAGACTAGAAGATATGGATTTTTTTTATACCATGTTCGCTCCCAACGTGGAGCATATGGATCTACACATTG
>JAGVSQ010014325.1:0-10663 GCA_022683975.1 Rhyacophila evoluta
CACTCAACAGTTCTGTATCTCTCGTGATATTATCCGTCCACCTTGTTCTGGGGCGATCGAGAGGTCGAGTACCTACTGGAGTTCCTTCAAATACCCTTTTGGCACAACTTTTCTCCAGACTTCTCTGTCTCTAGCTCCCTTTTTCCAGTACACAACTTCTCTCCAAAACAGCAAAAATACATATATATAAAACAATACAATAATAACATTATATTATAGATACGAATTGTTTATAATTTTATATTTTTTATTCAGTGCCGTACTATAATATATTTTTAATAATTTGTGGATATTTTATAACCAATCCATTGTATAGACCGCATCACTAGTAACAAACGAAAGAAACAACTGACACGAAATCAAGCTGCGACATAGTATAGTTTCAGTAAGGAAGAAAATATATATGAATATCACCACCGAATGAAACCAGAATGAAATTTAAAATCGGTTCTCTTCCATTATATTGTATTCATTTTTAATATTGATAATCGTCCAAATCGACATTTTTTTATTACACATACCAACCCAAAAACCACCCTCCTTGCTTCCCTTGAACTTAACACCTAAGCACCTTCTGCCCTCGGTTTATTATCAACCGATAGCAGGCCACGCGCCGTCCGAAAGCTCGACCTGTTTCTACCTGCCGCGATAAGGGAAAATGTTTTTCTAGCATTCTTAACGTAAAATTTGGATAAGCTTTTTAATATAAAACAACAAATATAAATATTTACAAACTTTTTTAGACGGACCCAGCCTACTTATTTTTTAAAAGTACCATAAATGTTTATTAATATCGAGTTTCATTAAACTAAAGTATTCATAATTACATAAATATTTGGTTATTTGTATTTTAAGAACTGCAATAATTAAATAGAAAAACTATCAAAATAAACATCGCACTCTACGATATTTCATCACACAGGGTATCTAAGAAGTAACTGATATGTTGTATATATTTGATTATGGTCAAGTTATGTTATATCAAATAAATTTTAAGTCGGATGATGAAATTTGCTATCTGAATAATTACTGTACATTCAACTTGATAGTAAACTGAGTAGTGCAATACTATAATATATTCTAAGTCCGATATTTACTCATATATTATATCGAGTGAATGAAGTAAAACTAATGTTATTTTTATCTTTTCTTTCAGGTGAGAGTGATTTCCGATCTGACATAATATAACCTAACTTAACACCTGTAATTATGTCCTGTACTGGTAAGTTTTATATTTGTTTAAATATTTAAAATATTCTAAGATTATGTATGCTCAGTGGTTTATATAGAATAAATTTTTCAAAATATGTGTTATAAATAGGTTTCATAAGTTTTATCACTGTATTTAAAAACAAACTTTGTGGGCTTAAGTACTCCACAGTCTAGAGAAAGATGCATAGTTTCATTACATTATATTACATAAATACTATATTTCTGGAGTGGACATCGTCATATTATTTAGATTTATTTGATTCACTTTCGGAACTGGAATGATAAAAATATATACACTGTTAATATGGGGTTTTCGATATACATGTTAACAAAAAATAATCTCAATTTATACCTTACAAAAAACTTTAAAACAATCGTTATTTAAATTTAAAATTAAATGAATATCACTTAAATGTAATATAAAAACGATCTTTGTCTAGAACATAATAAATACAAAGTATTTTTAACTCTTTATTTCGATAAGCTTTCCCTATTTAAGCTCTATAAGAAAGAGAAAGTTTAGATAGGAAAAATTATTTCTATGATGTAAATTTAGCTTTATATATATGATATTTCAAATGTGTGCCAGTAGATTTGGAATATAATGAATGTTGTGTAGATGAAATTCAGCTACTCACTAACGCGTTAAAAATATGTTACAAGCTATTTCTTTGTGGCAGTTAAAAAGTGATTAAAACTTTTTATATCAGCGGTTAATGATTTATTATTTTGCATATGGGTAAAAATAAAACCTTGGTCAGTATGAATTCAACCAAAATAGTATGAACTGGCGCACGCGTCGACATTCCTAGATTGACTGATATGTAAATAGACCCCGCTGATTACCCACATAGAGGCAAGAACTTCCCCACTCCCCTCGTCTTGCGCTTATAAACCCTGCCATTGCTACAACACCCCCGCGACGCCTTGCAACCGCATTGTTAGGGACACCAGATTTTTTTGCCATCGTGGCAACGGCTTTTTACAAAAATAATATTGATTTATTCGCAGTGCTCAGTATGCTTTATTCAATTTTGATGGCCGACGTTGCAAGACATATAGGTCGATTCCAATACTTTATCTTAATCTTAATCTTAGCAATTAGTGAGTAATTTTCGGCAAAGATTTTAATACATAAAATTTATGTAGATTAAATCTATTAAAATCTACTTAATATTAAAAATCATTATGTACATTATTAGAAATATCTGTCTACTGTATTTGTATACTTGAATAGTTTCAGAAAAATTAGAAAGAAAAGAAGAAATAACTTGAATATACATCTGGATGCATTAAATTATAAATATACACATATATTTTTTATACCATGTTCGCTCCCAACGTGGAGCATATGGGTCTATACAGTGTGAAAATATCTACTCTGGAAGAGGAGTATATGGATCTCCGCAATGTGAAGACGTCTTGACAGATTTTTATATTATCCTATTTATATTTTACCTCAGAGTATTTTCATTTATTGATAAATATTGTAATACTACAATTAAAAGTCTTAGGAAAAGTTTTACAGCGAAATAAATACAATTCTTTGGAAATGTAATTTTTCAGTGATTGCAAATAGTCCGCTTCAGAGAATACTTTTCAGTAAATAATATGTATTTTATTGTTTAGAATGGATTTATTAATAGTAATAAAATACTTGAGCTATTTTATAAAAACAAGTTAGTTCAAGTCTCATGTTTGGTCATCAATATTTATTGACTAATCGTAAGTATAAACTGTTTAAAATTCCTTTGATTTATATCGTGAATAGACATCTATTTCGAAATTTTCTAATTTTAAATCATTTTGGGTATAATAATAAATTTAAATTAGTAAAAAGAAGTTATTTTCGTATTGCAGTTGGCCGTGAATAGAGTGGCAACCCTGAACAGGCGTAAACGACGCCCGGAAAATACGGACGCCATTTATTATAAGTGTTTGGACTGGAGTTATTAATTAGCAATTTTCGTGCGTGCATACTAGTTCATTATACATGCCCTTTCCGGTGAACTATGAATTTGTTGTGTTGGTTTTTTTATGCTTTGTTTTCGTTACATTTCGCTATTAGTTATAAGACCGGGCCATTTCTCAGCGGTGGCTATCAGATAAATTTGGGGGAGTATCACGCAAGGCGGAGACAGATTGCTCGGCCTATTGTTTTTAATGAACTGACTCCTTATTTTTTATTGAGACTATTTCTGGTGTTGCGTAAATTATGCACAGATTTCTATCGCTCCCCTCCCTCCAGAGTCCCTTTTTTCTTTATCTTATTAAAAATATTTCACTAATTAGAAGTCTCGTAACTTGCGATTTTAATTTACGCGGCACACAGTTGTTTATATCTGAGTTAGATTTCTGTAATTTAAACGCGTATTATTTTCGCAGATCGTTTTTAGATAAAAATGTAATATTCACGATGAATTATTATCGTATTTTTTATCTATCGCGAATCCCACGTAAACCCCACAGTAGTGAAATAACAAAAAACTGTTATTTTTTACCACAAATTTTAAATAAGATCACATTTATGATAGTAATATAAATTTGGAGTAATAATTATATTAAATTAATTAAAATATTTAATATAATTAAAAATTGACTTTGGTCTAACAATAAAAATGCTACCGATATGTTTTTAATCGCAATTGTTAATCATAACTAGATTACTGCAGTATTCTAATATTCTAATTGTAGTTGATCTTGGAAACTGATGGTAGGTACTTATGTTTAATCTCTAAACTAAATTAACTTTCTAAGTGTCGATACACGTCTACAATTTTCAAGTAAATAGTTTTAAAGTGAGTTTTAGTTTAATAAATATCTTTTACACTAGATTTTTTTCATTTATGTGCATTTTGAAGTACAGCAGATGGTCTGTGGAAATATCATATAAAGATTTTATGAGGATCTATTTTATATAATATATGTTACAGGTACGACCCATCAACTTCAATTCCGTAGCGATAGATTATCAAAAGTCATGAATTTCTATGACATATTTATATATTATATTTAAAAATCTTAGTTTTATATACAATGTATTATTATTATAAGTATTAATTCATATCGCGATCACACGCGTCTTCAATTAATTTGAAATTCTTAAAACTTACTTTAAAAAATATTGCAATGTACGGTCGGCTAGTCATATATCAACTATCACAACAAAGTATATTTTTACCGTCGTCGACAGACAAATCTTTGTAAATATAACACACATTTTCGTTAGTAAACCTACTCTAACAAATGAAAATATGTTTTATACGACATATATACCGCCGTTTTTAACAATATGACTTACATAATTATTGATTCTATTGACAATAATTGTCCATCTAATGAGAGAATTCTTTTTTTTAGTCATATCCATTGAAAGAAATATCGATTCAATTAGAAAAAATTAACTGAAAAATCATTTTAAATATGTTACTACTCTCTTTTTGCCTAAACATTTCTCATAATATATTAGGAGGGAGATTAAATTCAAAAACATAGCTTTAAGCTCAAAACTTTTTCTTTAATGGGAATAGGTTTTTAATTTCGATAATTAAACTTAAAACAACATTAGATCAACACCCTCCTGTTTTTGATGCAATTTCATATTTACATTTCAGTCCGCGGATGAACTATAAATTACTCTACGGGCGATCGGTCTGGTGGGCTGGTAAAGTTCTGACCATCCTTAGTCTGGAGAATTATTTAAAAACATATATCACGAAGTACAATATATATTATCAAAAACTTATGAATAATTCATAATTGGTTGCTGAAAATACATAACTGAGAATTATCTGTATTTTAATTCTAAAAGTGCATATGTCGAATGTTGGCTATTTGACTGATACTAGAAATTGTTGGTTCTTTTAGTACAATAGCGCATATATAACCAGATATTCATGATGTAAAATACGTTGATCATTTGTCAAATACGCTACATTTGACACAAAAATTTCTAGCAATAGATCACAGATACAACGTTAACTTTTTTTGTTGATTCGAAGTTATTCAGACAATTAATACAGTTGGGGCCGACTGGTGGAATTCCGGCGGCTTTAAAGACTGGTGGGTATCATTCATAAGACGTACTGGGTGGAATTAAAAGATGCTGGCATCACCTGGTAGGGTACAAGACGCTAGCGGATGACAGGGATTCCTGGTGCCATACGCCAGCCGTATGCTCCATTTAGAGAGCGTATATGTCAAAAGAAGAATAAATATAGTTGTTTAATTGGATATATAATTGTGGTTACTATTAAATTCACTGTATGTTACGAATTTTCATAAGCTACATTTATCATTTCTCAGTAGAATTATTTACGTCGGCATAATAGAATAACTTGACTTAGCGTTCATCTATGGGTCAGTGCCGTGCACTATTTATGCGGGAGTTGTTAGTTACGCTGCTTTTCCTGCGCCCCTTCCCCGGGGTGGTGTAGTTTTAGGGGTGAAAGAAGGGAGGTCGAACAGCGCGAGAGGGTTAAACGCCCTGCGGAGGCACATTAATTAGCCCGGACGGCGAGGGGAGCGCGGGGGGAGGCTCATGAAAGTTTACCAGTTAATTAGGGACGCGCCACCCCGTCTCTGAATACCCCCACTACCTTCCCACACCACCCGTAAATACAGGATGAACGGTAAATACTTGCACTACTACAATCTGCATTCCGATGTTATTTTACTGTATTGAATTACATTTAATAATTATCTCTAATGAGTTTATACGACGTGGAAACATACATTATCTCACATATTCATGGCGTGTTCATTTGTTTTCGCGAATTGAAGATTTTTTCACATACTATTTTATTTCTCTTCAATTCTCTACTAAGTGCTATAATTAATTGAAATAATCCTTAAGCAATTTTATAAAATAAATGAATCTCTTCTCAGTAGCCATATGAACTAGATTTTATAAATTTTACATTAATATTTAAATTTCAATTAAATTAAATTAATCGATTGATTATAGTTATTTGACAAATATACTCATAGTACACTCATAAATACACCAAATTCACTTAATCACTTAATTAAAAAAAAAGAAAAATGATTCCTTCTAAAATTATTCTAATTATTCCAATATATATGTCACGCTTTTCTTGAAAGAATACGATATTAAATTATTCCAACTACTTTCAAAAGTTGTGACTGTTACATAGTATAAAAATGACTAATTTCCTACAATATTAAAACTATGATATCAACAGCGTTAAAATTATGTCAAGACAAAATCAAGTGATTTACTGAATATTTCATATCGACTGTGGGAAGGAAAAAGAACACAAACCACATAAAACGAATTTTACAGGAGGCATAAAAAAAGATTATTTTATGATTTTGAGCCAAAGTCAAAACTTTACATATAAACAACTTTGAAGTGCCTGAAGTCTAAAACTGGTATTTTATTTACCCAATATGTTATTAATTTATTTAGGAAAAATGATAAAATTGATTAGGTGAAAGCTCTTTTTCCTTATCGCAAATTTCATAAGCCATCGTTTTTTCAAATTTAAAAGCTAATTTTAGTCACTAATTCAGCATTTTCAGCTTACATCCCTTTGATGGAACGTGTTTTAAATTGTATACATTCAGATTATCGAATAAAAGCTATTTTGAAAAATTGAGGGTTACGTCCTTTTTCCTTTCTACATTCGTTATTTGTAAAATGACGTCTATTAATTTTGGCAAAATGACGACATAGCTTAGATTTAAAGGAGTTATCGAATATTAAATAAATCAAATAACCGGCATTGTTACATTACTTAATTAACTCGAAAGTAATGCTATAATAATAATTGCCGATTGGTGATTGGAAGGGCTTGGTTTTCAAGAGCCATAGGTTCAAATCCTACGGCTAATCAATGAATTTCTCAAATGCAAAGATGCAAGACTGGATAGTTAATGGATCAAGTGACTGGCTGATAAAAATCGACGTAAATAATAATCTCTCAAACTACATCTTCACATTGTGGAAATCTATAATATATGCCATATTTTGCGAGGAAACATAGATTTATAGATAGATATTATATTGTGAAGTAGATGAATTATGTACGAGTTTTGTAAATAAGAAATGTGAAAAAACTGTATTAAGATAATTCAATGCACAATATATACTACTGTAGTGTGCATTTACTTAGCTCACTTTTATGATAATTTAAGAAACATGGAATATCATAACGCATCTTATTATATTTTTGTAAAATGTCAGATAGCTAACTTCACTTCTCAATTGTTATTATAATTAAATTTTCAAATAAATATTTACTATACAGTTAAACAATTTTGTAGTCAGGGTGTGAAACATATTTTGGGTGCGACGTGTGTAAGCCTTCGGAGCCTACTTGAGTTTTTAAGCTCAGAGAGTAACATTCTATTTGATTCACTGTCGTACGAGTAATGAATACGCAGAATTTAAGTTGGCAATTAACGTCGTAACTCCTTCGCCCTTTCTATCAACTGCCAAGTCTCTTTTTACTGGTTGGTAATGAACTCAACTATAGTTTACTTCGTTTCGAATTCAATATTACCAATTATTATTTCGTTCCAATGCTTGCATAAAACATTTTGCAGTCTTATAATATCAATTGCATTCAAACACAAAAATGATCATTTTTATCTTTTAAACAACTTATTTCAATGCATATTTAATTCAGGGCATACAAATTAATAGTCTTAGACAAAAAACAGTTAACACAGTTCATAATTTTGTTATAAACATCAACGGTCGAGAAGAAAAAAGTCGTAACTCACAAATAACATCACAGAAGACACAAAAAACATCTATTCAATTATATTATCACATTCAAAATACCAAATGGAAACAACCTCGAAATGAATAAAGATTAAAATTGGTTTTTCATTTACTCAATCAAGTATTAATTTAATAAGTTATTAAGAAAAACAAATAAAATTGATGTAGTGGAAGTCATTTTTTCTTGTCACAAATCTGATACACCATCCTTTTTTTAAAAATCAAAAGCTAAATTTAGTCACTAATACAAAATTTGCAGCCTACACCTTTTTGATAGAACTATTATTAAAATGTATACATTGTTATTATCGAAAACAAGCTTTTTTTATAAATAAGGTTACGTCTTTTTTCTTCCTACAGTCAATATGTTAATTTATTTTTTTCAACATTATTATATTTGAAAAACAGCAATAAATGATATTAAGGTATCAGATATTTATTTAATTCATCTTCGTAAAAGAAATTAATTTACTTGTACGTATAAATAAATTTTTCAGAGACTCAAATAGGTCACGTCAAATTTATTGTAACACAACCAAAATATCCAACGACAGATTAGCGACAAATGTCTGTAGATTTATGCTATGGCGAATCAAATTATTCTACAGTATTCTATAGTATATTATTTATCTTGTCTACTACTTATATTATCTACTAACTGTCTTTAAACAGTCAATTATTGTTGATAGCATTGTAATCTACAAACAATATAATATTGTGTTTATACTGTTTTAAGCAGACACATTTCTTTACTTTTTCTTGGCTCAGTTTATAATATACATTATCTAAACTCCAGAAGTAAGACTATATATACATCGATTATTTGCACATTCAACACAAATACCGTTGGTAATGTTATCATTATTCTTTGCGTCAACAATTGTCTGCATTTTGTCTTTTACTTTGGACCGTTTTTTATATGATAATAATAAACATATCTTGAAATATATTAATTATAGGATATTACAGTAGATTTGATTAATAATTTTTTCTTACAAGCAAACTAATAAAATAATTATTATAGATTATTAAATAAAAAGAAATGATTTACAAATTCACAGTAAAAACCATTTATTGTGGTTACAGTCTTAAATTGAATATTGATCAATTAAAACAACGATTCTATAATAATTACCGGAAATTATGCAAATAATATTTTTTATTAGAAAAAGAAATAAAAAAGACGAATGTTGTACATATATTGTGAATAAAAATGTTGTTCACCACTTACTAAACGAACGAAATTAACTAAAACTTAGAAAGGTGCTAATTGCGCTTTAATTGCTTTTATAAGTGTAAAGAAATACAACAAATTATCTAAGGTTATTTTGAAATTTGTTCCATAGTAATTTTAATAAACGACTCTAAACGATTTTTTTTCATTTTAATGTAATCTTGTTCTCTTAAATTTGGAGAATTTAAGTCGCGACAATTGATGATGGGTTACCTGTTTTGTGAAAGTTTTGAAAAATTTGACAGAATTTTTCATTAGAATTATTTCTCAGGAAATTGCTCAAAGGCAGGCAGCCCTGCATTTTTTTTTATTATTATAAAAAATAATAATTCTTGTAATCAGTGATAAAATAAAGAATTAAAAAATAAAATTGAATCATAATAAACGCCACTTCCGCTCATAATAAACCTCGTTTAGGTCATAGTTCATTTTTTGTGGATCTACACACCGTTCAAATATCCACTCCGAAAGTGGGGTATATGGATCTCCACCATGTGAAAATATGTATTTACAGATTATCTTTTCACGAGAAATATTTGTCACACAATTGCGCCACCCAATAGGCAACCAGTTCTGCATTTTTGATTTTTTTTAAATCCGATAGATTTGGGAATCGAACTCTCGTTTCCCGGATTGCTAGGTGCGCACGCTAACCTGTACGCTATCGGAGAGACAAAAAAGCTCTGTAATTATTTAAGTAAGGTACTTTTTCTTACTTTTCTTATAAAAAATGTAAATTGTATTTACTATTATACAAGTAATTATAGAGAGTTCTACTGATTTTCTTGTCAAATTAGTTTTGTATGCTATACGAAGAATTGTTTTATCACGAAAGATACTTAGCTGTACGTCCAATAGTTTTGGACGTTGTCATTGTTAATTTTAAACAAGTCGAATGTAAATATATACTTCAGCGGCTCATGAAATCCTTACAATTCCATTAAGCAAGGCCCGCGCGAACTTGTTATAAAATTTAATATAATTAATAATCAGCCGGCAGGACTGCCATTAGCGACCTAGGTGGGTCATTAATTATCGACAGGGTTTTAAATTTAATTAAACTTATTTCTCCGTTCACAATAATAAAGCAACGAATAAACATTCGGGCCGAGACTGAATAAAGAACCGTCCACAGGCACGGATTGGACGAATCAAACAAACTGACCTATAATAATATTTTTTACTCATTTCATAAGCTCAACAAAAAAGATTATGTTACTACCGTAGAGATGCAATAATAACACGTACAAAACAATTACAGAATTGGTAATAAATTCTTCTCCATTATTTGTATGGTTAAACTCTTCCTTTACTATTTAGAACAATACTTATATTTATGATCATATCCAAGGCTGTACATTTGTTTTTAAATTTCTTCTTCTTTTTCTTCCATGTTCGCTCTCTAAGTGGGGCATATGGACACCACGTGCCGCCTCCAAGAATCTCTGTCGCCCGCCAGTATTCTT
>JAGVSQ010014326.1:0-10663 GCA_022683975.1 Rhyacophila evoluta
CGGAGTGGATATCTTCACAATGTGTAGATCCATATGCTCCAAGTTGGGAGCGAACTTCCTTCGTCGTTGATAATTTCCTGTACAAAACATTTCAGATAAATCTGATCTTTGGTAGGCTCTCATTTCAACTATCGGATATTTTCCATATAATGTATTACATGGTATTAAAAGGAGAAGACATGAAATACAAGGAAACAAAGCGACTGAAGTCATTGCATGTTTACTGTATTGCACAATCGGATATTTCAAAATATTAAATTATAATTTTACTCGTCTAGAAATGGAATGTTGAGTAATGAAATACTATCAAGTGAGTATTAATGTAAGAAAATTAATGAAGCGATACTATGAAAAATTTGAAGAGGTAGAATTATGTGACATTAATAATGTATTGTATATATCTATACTTGAGAAGCATACAGATGCAAGTTACAAATTTAGCAAAATGAGTTGCTGACGACAACTTTTAGTTAATAATCCTAAAAGATTAAACAACTATCGAATTGCATTTTGACATAAAAATAACAGCCGTAACGTGTACGATGTATAAATTTTCAGGAAGGTGTAAAGATATACATGTTTTTTATAACTTTTTTCCGATTAACAATTGATCGACAACTATTATATGTTTTTAACGATGTGCATAAATACTCATGAAACTTATAGAAGTTAAGCAAAAAAATACGTTTTTTGGCTCTTCTAAATATTTCACATTATGTATTTACATCCATCGGTTTTTCAGCTACCGATATAACAGATATTGTATGGGCACTTTCGATTTTTTAAACTTCGACGTCTGAAATGTCAATAATTGTATTTTAAATGTTTTTTATATTATATAATTAGCGAAGTAGCAGAATATAAGTTAATTTTAAAGGCTATTAATCGTGAAAATATTGAATATTATAGAAAAATGCAACAATATTAAATGACAGTTAATAAATAATAAATTAGATTTTTTTTAATTAAAATAATGTGGTTTCAGATAGACCTTTCTTTTTTTGACAGTGTCACTTGGATGAAATTCATTTGCGAGTATGGCGATACCAATGTTAAATAATTTCGAGATGTGGAAGCACCGGCAGAGGAATTGTTATTTTTTTTAAAATGAGATGGCGCTGATTTGCAATGGATTCCGCGGCATGTGATGGCGGTTGGCGGAACAATTGTTGGAACATTCATTTCCCGCGTAGACAGCTAAATCCCCACCCTCCTGCCACCTGCTCATCCCTTTCACTCGCCGTTCGCTACTAGCCTACCACCCTTAGTAACATGACCGCAAACAATTCACACGTGTTGTTATCTCATCACAAAATCTTCTTCATTTTAACAACTCTTTAGACCAATTCATATTTAATTATTCAAACGCAGATAAGTATTGACAACCATGTGCCGCCTACAAGTATTCCTGTCGCCCGATAGTATTCTTGCGTGGTCCCAGGTCATACCTGTATCCTGTAACTCCACCGAATACATTCTATAGATACTATTTAGCGGCCTTCTAGGACTCTGATAACCGATCGGCTTGAAGAATAGGCAGGTCAAGTTCAGACTCTCTTGAGACATCCTCAATATGTGGCCGAACCAGGTTCAGCGTCGCAGCTTCACGTTGTCAGTGATTAGTGGCTGCATGTTTCGTTCTCTTACTTTCTCATTTCGAGCGAAGTCATGTCACCATATCATAATCTACTATGTATTCAGAAAAAGAAAAACAAATATAATTGAAATCGTAATAATAATATATCAATAATTTATCGTCATTACTAGCCATTATAAATCATTGAATTAATTATTCGTTTAAATAGACACGTAAACGTATATTTTTTTATTGTATGTTGGAAAAAATAAAGGAAATAATTGAACTTTGATATTATCTTGTAACGCATATCTTAATTTTGTATGAACTTGAAACCGCGTATAACAAGGATTTATACTATAGACGTTATGTTATACGGGGTCCGAGTGCACTATATTTTTTTAGTCATCTTCAAACTGTCGAAATACAAATGGTCCACCTTAGGAGCAGACATTTTACTCGTTATTTGTTAATATTTGAGCACCAACTGTCTGCAAGATCATGTATACGTCCGCGGACCGACGCTAATCTCAAATTTTATTACCAACATTATGCGAGTACACTTTTGCTAATATCGTACCGTAGGTAAAACGGTCTATCTGCAAAAGGCTATTGTTGACGCACCCCTGACTCTGGCGGACAGTGGTGGACGCAATGCAACAAAAAGAATTTCAATAGGAAATCAGTCGTGTTGTTAAATCACTTTACGACAATTTATTTCTCTACTCACACATTTCTCACTAACCGAATAAAACATACTGACAAAACGCAATTATGTTACTTTTTATTTTTATCGAGATCGTACCCAACTACACAAAAAGCAAATATGAGCTGTTAATTCATTAGGGCATATAAATCTATGAATTCTGATAAATAAAAATAGATAAAATTATAAATTATTCTTTGAAGTTATTGGTTTCTTTTGGGTGCACAAATCATCATATTTTGTACTTCAGGCAAAAGCACGCCACTGATAATTCCAAAGTAAATGTGATTTTTTACTATATTCAATTAATAACTACAAAACATAATGTAATTTGATGTTTGCAAACATTCGTTTTGTTTTAAAAGTTCAATGATATCTTTGCCGATGTTTTATAAGAGTTGTCGTTAAATAACCAACAAATGTTACGCGTCCAAAATGCACAAAAGTACAAAATGAAATCCCGCAAAATTCGCTGACCTCCACCACTGATATTATTGACTCGTGTCCTTCGAGGGTTGCTGGCTTTTAATAATACGATGACTGTTATTATTATTTCATTTTTTATTATTATTTTGTTAGTCTGATAGAGATAGATGATTAATTGTTAAGAGTTAGTTCTTGATATTAAATATAAAAAATAAATATCTTAAATAGCGTACTTACGAAATATATATTTAATAATATAATTTTATATAATAATTCAGCGCTTTTATTTTTTAACCATAACTGCTTCGAGAGTGAGTCGTATCGATTTTCACAATTTGAAAGGAAAGTAGAATACATGGATTTATACAGTGTTAAGATTTTTATCGATGAGAAATCATATTATTTAGATCGGAAGAAGAGATTATTTTAGGACAATTAGTTAAAATTATTTCCCCAGAGCTTCAGAGGTTTAGCCTACTAAATGTGCCCTCTATCCGCATACCCCGTCCTTACAGCTGGTCTTAATCAGACGTATTCCATAGCTCTGATATCGAGAAGCGATCTACTTTATACGACGGGTATGTCTCGGGAGTATATATACTGTGGAAAATAGCTTTTATTCGATAATCTAAATGTGTACAACATAATACACGTTGTATCAAAAGTATGTAAGCTGAAAATGATGAATTAATACCTAAATTTAGCTTTTAAGTTTGAAAAAAGAATGGCCTGTGAAATTTGCGACCTAGAAATTGGACTTCCACCCAATCAATTTTTCTGGTTTTTCTTAAATAGCTTATTAAATTAATATCATATTGAGTAAATAAAACACCAATTTTAGACTTAAGGTACGTCAAGGTTGTTTCTATGTAAAGTTTTACGTTTGATTACAAATTATCAAATAAACGTTTTTTGTGCCTCGTGGAAAATTTGTTCTTTGTGGCTTACGTCCTTTTTTGTTTCCAGAGACGTTATATAAATTACTCAATCCAATCATTGTATAAATTATGCACTCCACTCACTACTCTAACGATACCGTAGCGCAAAGTTTTATGTCATAAAGTGTCGTTTTTATTAATTTAGTGATTTGACAGTACTCTAAATACAGACTATTTTTTATTATTTACTACAGTAGTATATTTAATTTAACTTCCTAAATAAAGTATATTTTTGTGCCACTGGTCACGATTTCAAATCCCAACTAATGAGAAAACCGAAATGAGTTCTCACATTGTGGAGATCGTCATATTTCATTTTTATAGTTAACGGAATTAAAAATATGTATCGGAACAAGGAATGCTTTTTAAACTTCTTGACCTACGTTAAGCGTAGTCGAGAGTTATTTTGTATTTTTCAAAATAATATAAATCTACCCTTAATATTTGAATTTCAAAACTAATTATATTTTTTTAGTGTTCACCATCATATCTCTTTATCAGGAATGTGATATTTAAAATAATTCGTTAATAATATATGAATTGTTTTATCAAAATACTTCTGCCAGTGTGATAAATCACATGCAATTTATACATTTTTCTTATCTCACATCAAACATATTATTTAACAACAAGTTGCAATTTTTAAAGTATACAAATAAATATAAAGTGTAAGGAGATTTTAAAATGCCCCTCATTTAAAGTATTGCATTTATTTTTATTTTATTTTTATACAGGGGGGATAAATAATATTTTTTTATTAAACGAAAATGGTTAATACTAATGTTTTGTGTAAAAAAAGAAACGTTTTCGCAGAAATAAATTGTGTTTTTTTTTTCTAATATGTTAACAGAGGATGTACGTGCTACGTTATATTTAATTGGTTTACTCAATCGTATAATAGTTATGTTTTTGAGGATGAATTGATGTGGTGATGATAATTGACAGCAGAAATCATCAAAATGAAAAATGGCTAAATGTGTAGCCCACATGCTCATGCAAACTTGAGCAATTAAGCGTGAAAGATCGTAAAAATGCGATGAGCATGTGTTAAAGAATTTACGATATCATATGACTGTTGTTTCGTTGTTTCCATTTTACGGACCTCACAAGGATAGTGATGAAGTAAAAAATGATTTTGAACTCGGTTCATAATTCAATTGAATAAGTTAATATTATATTTGATTACCAACATTTTTTACGTATTGAAATTGTACGTATCGCTATTTTGATTTTGTATTTTAATATAAATTATTAACTTTTAAAACACACGGTGCATTTTGTTGGTCAAATCGAGCATGTTTATATTAAAATAATAATAATAATTGAAAGATCCTATATCAATGAATGGTTTATTTGTAATGTCTGTAGATGGTCGGTCTTATAGTTTATATCAAATACACGTAGAATTACCTAAAACTAGTGGATGTTACATTTTCAGGAAAAAAAATAATGGTCAAAAAACAAATGATTGTGCTTGAATACTTGAATAAAGATATTTAACGTGAAGAGAGAAAAGAAAACAAAGAGAAGATGTCCAATGATTTAGACGGATTCCAATTTAGAATTTTATAAAATAAGATCATTCTTAACTCACCTCACTCAAGTGGAAGATATCAATAACGTAGGCGATTTCGTTAAACATGACCATTGTTTTTCCCATTGACATTACTAATGGCAGGTTAGTTCCATACTTTGGAATAATAAACAGTCGATGTTCTCGATTCCCCAAGTAGTTACTTCGGACAAAAACCAATATTAGCCGAAAAAGCGAAATTCTCGATAAAACCATGCATAAGTCGAAAAAAATGGGTGACCAAATACATAGTCTTTCTTGGTTTTAAGCCACAGTAGGAGAAAAATACCAAAATAAAATCTGTTGGTCAAACCTACGGATAGTATCCATATACCCGCAAGTACAGAAGTCTTAGAATTTTTTTCTGAACTCTCTCCACTATAAAGTCATATTTCACCTTATTCGATGCCCTATGCTCTCGTTACTCCATAAGAAGGTGCCCATTAACAGAATCACGTGAATTATCAGGACCGTGTTGTGCTATGGTACAAAGAGGCGAAATCAAACTACATTTTGAACAACTCATTAATTATAAAAAAAATACGCGACGCGTTTCTATATTGGTCTATATTATTACGATGTTGAGATATGATTTATAATTTTTCATGTATCGAAAGTTGTTTAAAAAACATTCAAGAGGCAGAATTTCGAAGGTTAGCATCATACTGAAAAAAATTACTGCACTGTCCTGTGAATCATAAATTATAATATAATATAAATAATCAAATCAAAACATATCAGATAATGATGTATTCTTGGATGATCGCGTTTTTGTTATCTTTATTACTATTTTTGTTCACAAATGATCAAGTAATGGGCTGTAGTTCCAAAGTGAAATTGTTAAGCTTGTCAAAATTTAAAGTGTGTACTTTTGGTATAAAAGAATGGTTTAAATATTATTCTATAAAGATTGATTTGCTGCTTTACACATTATATGGTTTTCATATACAAAAAATACGAGTTCAAAATGTTCAACCATAAATTTTGTATAGTGGAATAGATTCACGTTAGAAATATACTCTTCAATATATTTTATAGTTATTGTGTAATTTGAATTATTAATATTTAAGAGTAAATGTATATTTATTCAACTGAATGTTAAGAATATAAAAAATATCGCATACAGAATGTCTGCGGAAAATACGTGAACATTGTCTAAATCCTATTCACATTTAAGTCTTACCACATCTGCGACCAGTAACCACGCCTTTGTTGGCTGCTGAAAAGTCCATCCCCACTCTAACCTTAATACTTTTGCAGCCTCACAATTTCCTTCATTTTTCGACGGTATACTTCGCTAAATCAGTTTGTATTGCTTAAAACCCATGAAAAACAACGCTTGTAATAATTGTAATTACAAAATACAACGAAGATAGATTAGTAAATTTATAACAAAATGACTACAAAGAATACGTAATTTTTTAAAATTAAAAATTCATGCAAAAAATATATTATAATAGAAGTTTTGTTGCATTATTTTTAATACAGTAATAATATTAGTAACATATATATTATATAATCATAAATACGCGAGTTTTTCTTTAAATACATTGATTGTGGATGTTCAACGATGTGATTATTCTTAAATTGGGGAGTTATTTTTGACATCTTTCAATAAAATAATATGATTTTTTTTTTGTATGTTTTGCGACAAAATAATGTATTTAATTTCGAATTGTTGACACACTTATTTTAAACATTAATTTTCAAATGAAAACACTTATCGTTTCAAAGCCTGCTTGTTAATTCGGTAATAAAAATGTACTCTGAAATATTACATTGAATTCCCGGGCCAGAAAGCATTCGGTATCAAAACTGCGGGTGGGCGTGTCTGCGGGGATCACCGCCCAGCCTGTCGTCGCGACGCCTTGTCTCTGCGAACGACGTCGAATTTTCCGGCCGCAGTCACTCGCAGGACGCTCGCCTGTCAAAGCTACGTCGCTCAAAGTTACCAGCTTACGGATTTACCAGTTATTTTCGTTCGCGTGCTTTTTAACAGTGATAGCGTGAAAAGTTTGATTTTTTTCAAAATTCCCCGTGAAAATTAGTCGAGGAAAAACGTAAGTTATACATAAAGATTATTTTCGTACTCAATATATAAAAAAATATCTTTCATTATCAAACAGTTATATAAACATCACATATACTATTATGTGTATTGACGATTAACCTTAGTTAATTAAGTTAATAAAACAATGCAGGTACCATAATTATTTACTTAAACATATGAAAGAAGAAAGAATGGTAGACGCTTTTCATACAATATCATAATATACTTGTATGTTTTATGAAAATAAAAGTTGTTTCGAGCTTATCTAGTTTATAAGCCCATTTTTTTAACGAAAAAACAACATATTTTAGGAGATATTTTTTTAAATTTCAGTCCGATTTATTTCAAATTCGTTCTTAGTTTCGAAACATATTGAAATAACTTGCACAAATATCTTTTTTCTTTCACAAGATTTTTTTTATAAATGTAATAAATGTGATTTTTGTCGGTTTTATTACCTCACCCTCCCTTACGTCTCTTTCTATTTTTTTCCGCAATTCCAAAAACTTTCTCTATAAGTAAATAAAACTGAATGTTTACTTTAAAAACTAAAATTTACTATTAAGCTTCCAGAACTTTTTCCGATTTCGCCCCACCAGTGTGCATTTAATTCCAATATCTTGAGGATTCTATCAATAGTGTTATATAATCTGATGTAATATTGATATTGTACAATGCAAGCTAAAAATCTACAAAGAGTATTTAGTATCAAAACATTCAATCCTTACCACTTAATTTTCTTTATACTAGTGATTAGCTATTTTTTTATTGTATAGTTATCTTTCTTAGGGAAATAACTGTTATTTTACCATTAGTTAGTAAATTAATTAGTAAAAAATGATCTCATTATAAGATAAACGATAATGATATTCCTAAAAATTAAAATCGCCTAGTAAACTGTTATATATGAGTATAATTTTGTATTTATTCTTCTATATTTTGTTTAATAAATGCTAGTTTGTAAAGAATTGCGGGGGGGAAATAATATATTCGAATGTCTCCAGGTGAAAAAGTTTTAATTGTTATCATATAATTTAAAGTTCATTCATATTATAAGCGTTTTAAGGGTGACTCCGAAAAAGTTTTTGGACAAGTAGTTAGTTGTCAAAACTATAGTAGATACGAAAAAACTATCATGTATTTTTTACCTCCTTTGTTATTTTATAAAAGAAACACAAAGATTAAACAAAACCAAAATATGTTTACAACATTCAGACATGTTATTTAAGATTTTTTGGTTACAAAATTTATATTTATAACACAACACAGCTTATTTTTTATATTCTTTTTATTTATTTAATCTGAAACTTTTTTTCCTTTCAATAACCCTATCGATAAAAAAATTACATGAACAAATAACTGCTTAAGATATAGATTTATATTTATTTTCTCAATAAAATTAATGCGTATCTTTCAAAATAAATAAAAAAATAATTATACAACTTGGTATTGTCTCAAAATAGAGTATTATATTTTTAGATTATATTCATCTTCTATTACAGATTCATTTTCATTTCAGGTTATAAAATACTAAGGTATGAATTTTCCACTGAGAAAAATTCCGATTAAAAAATCTTTGCGACATATCCTCAACCATGCTTTCACATCTTTGTTTTGACTGGAAATTCATATAATAAAGAAGAAATAAGAATTGTAAAAATAGGTAATAAAATAAATAACATAACCAGCGCGATACTTTTAATAACATGCATTCGATTCAGAATAACGTTTATAAAATGAATTCATTATATCTGAGATAAATTAATTGCAGTCATGTTAATATGATATATTTATGAAATTGATGTTTGCTTGCTAAAATGCGTTGTATGTTGTCTATAAAAAATATAGATAAAAAATGGGATTGGTCGTTGTAACAAAAAAATACGGAATATTTTCGATTATGTTGTTTTTCAATTTTATAATGGAAAAAGACCGCAAAAAAATAAAATATTAATAATCTAATAAGCAATTAGTTTTTTTTCGATAAACATAATTCATATAAATTAATGCACGTGATGTTTGGTTCCTCATGTAAAATTTATTCCATGTGGGTATTTTTCTTTCTACAATCTATATTATTTTGAGACGTAAATCACGCATAAATTTATACTTTGGAGGATATAAAATTATAAAAATCAAGGTCTAAGAAACGACACCACATAAATGACGTTTTGCCATTGAACTGTTCTATGTATTCACTATATTATACGAATAAATAATTGAATTGTAGTATCAAATATCAAAAAAACAGTAGGAATACCATAGGTACAGTTTTTTCCGTGTCTTGTAAAGCCTCTTGTTATTCAGTCGTCATTACTTACATTCTTAAAATATTATAGCAGTCAATATTGTAGTATATTAGACATAATTGAAACGTAAAATACATTTTAATTTTGGGGACCTGAATGATGATACTTCAAACATTATATACGAGGGGGATATTTCCAAGGTGAACTTATTCCACTATAGCAAAATGTAATGGAGAAGATTTTGAACAAGTGTTTTTCGTATTAATAGCTGCTTAGCATGGAAACTAGCGAAAAAATATTTAAAACAAAAATAAGAACTGAAAACAACCATATGGTTATTTTATGCAAAAAATACTTTTTCAAAATGTTCTCCTTTAAATTTTGACACAGTTGAATATGTTGGCCAATCATTTTCTGGACAGTGAGAAAAACGTAATATACAAAAAAAAACATCACAATATCAGGACACTGAATCACTTTTTGTCCAACATAATAGTGGATATCCTGTATTCACTATTTATTATTCGCGGAAGGACATAATGTAGGATGCACGGAGAAGATAAAAAAATGTTTATCTGAATTTAAATAGCGCGTTTCGAATGAATATATGCCAGCTGTTTCAGAAAATTGCCGATTTCCCGTGTAAGATTGTTCTTAAAATATCAATGAATCATACGCAAGCTGTAACATTTCGTTAAAATTATTTATGCAACGTACAAATTTGTAGTAACTCTTTTCAATAACAAAGCGTGCAATAGTTATACACAATGGTTTGTATTTTTGGAAGGATATCAACACAGCCAGCTTTGATAAATAAATATATTTGCGATTGACCAAGTACTACCGCTTAGTTAAAGTTGACTAATCGACTTAAAATAAACTTCACTTTTTTTTAAAAGCAGACTATTTTATATTTCATTGATAGATATTTCGAAATTGGAAACAATTTGTACATAAACGACTTAACGTTGAGTGATAAAATGAATTCATTTTTAACATTTTTTTGTTTAAATACTAAAATAAATGTTTCATATTCAATAATAGGCCAGTTGTTAGGGACCAAAAAGGTACAAAAATGAATATTAATTCGGGGTAAAGGTTTTATGATTTTAATCGGTTCAGGTATGGCCCAGTATGATTACCCT
>JAGVSQ010014327.1:0-10662 GCA_022683975.1 Rhyacophila evoluta
GTTTGTCAAACAATTACTCAACCTAATAGGCATCCAGTCCTGCATTTTCAGATTTGTAAAGTATGGTTTGACTTTTTACAATCTCTTTTATTATTTGGAGCAGAACATAATTTCTACATTTTTTATAAACGTATGTTGTAGTATCGCAAAAATGTATCAATAATACAAGACATTGCGAAAAAAAACAATACTTAACTTAAGCTCTAAATTATTTAAAACTAGTAACCTTCCACGTGTGTATCACATATGAAAGTTTACTAGTTTTAAATAATTTAGAATTTAAAATCAATTTACATCAAGCACCGTCAGTCAAAAATTTTAAATACTTAACTTTGCAAAGTGACTTAAGCCAAAAAAAGATACGGGTTCCTGCAATATTGGCGACGATATGAAGATTCATATACTCCATTTTCGGAGCTGATATCGTCACACTTTGTAGATCAATATGCTCTGTTTTTGGAGATGTATTACGAACATAGTTCATTAAAAATGTTTCACAAAAAATATGTATAATGAAGAAACAAAAAAATCTAAGGTGATAAAATGATTATGAATGAGTAATACGGGGTATGATTGTTACAAAACCACCGCCAGCATAAAAGGGTGAAAGTTTCCAAAATACTTATTATCTTAAGCACGCAATCAAATTACTTTACACTCGAGCCTAATCTGAACTGTTGCTCGCTAAAAGATTACGGCAATAACATAAATAAAAACGAGGTTTCCGCGTAATGGAGAGAAATGGGTCACACATAGCCCACACTACCCGCATTAAAAGATTCCAACTCAATAAAAAAAAAGTTCATATTCAAATTTGTTTGGGTATCCAACAAACCGTTTTATGCACTGGGATTTTTTAGTGCTTACTCTCGTAAATAGGAAAATGGTTTTCGTGAAAAACATTATTCATAAAATAGTAAAATTCCATTGGTGACAACATTATTCTGCTGCGAAAGAATTGTGTAATTTAAGTTTTCGTAAAACATTTACAAAAGCTTCTAAATTGGGCCTTCATACTTAGAATATGAAGCTTTTTGTATTATTATCTAGATTAATTAGACCGTCTAACAATAGATGAAAGTTGAACTATAAATGCAATTTAGATAGATATATACATCTATTATTGGATATTTTTTTTACTATTTCCATTTAAAAAATAAAGCATATGGATACTGTGTGTATGTGTGAAGATGTCCATTTCTGCTACCGCGTTACATCTCCACGATTCTCTGTTATCTGCCAGCTGCCTCGCATTCTTCCAGATCACACAGGCAGTGTTCTCCTCTAGTGCCGCTGTGTCCATCCAATTGATAGTATTCAAAGGTCTTCCAGACCGCCAGAATGCCACCGGTTGGAATAAGATACAAGCAAGATCCAAGCTCCAGCCAGTTCCAGCACCGCCGCATGACTTTTAGTATGACATGGAGCTGTCCTGTCAACTCCCTTATCTTCGAGCTCCTTAAAAAGTCAGCCCACTTTATCCGCAGTATCCGACGCAAGCTTTTGTTTACAAAGCTCAATACGCGGTTCTTCAGAGACGTTCTTAAGTGCCAAGATTCGCTATTGCACAGCAGCACCGACAGAATACATGCTTCCAAATAACGTACACTTGGCGCGGATCGAGTATTATATAGATAGTTCTAAATATTTACTAAAAAACAAAAAATACATGTGTGTGTCTATCTGTCATAAGCAATCCTCATTAACGCGTTTAGTTGTCTCACCGGTAGCGTAAAAATTCGCATGTGCGCCCAGCAATCCGGGAAATACGGTTTCGATTCCCACATTTGTCTTATTTTTAACAATCCAAAAATACAGGAATGGATACTCATTGAGTTCAGCAATTGTCTGCCAAATAGTTCTCGTGAAAAATAATCTGTCAAGACGTCTTCACATTGTGGATATCCATATACTCTACTTTCGGAGTGGATATCATCACACTGTGTAGATTTATATTCTCCACTTTGGGAGCGAACATGGTATAAGAAGAAGAAGAATTCTATTTGCTGTTTTTAGATTAAACATTACACTTTTAAATTTAAAAATCATCATCGATTATCAACAAAAATACATTATATACAGCTAATTGTTATGAATTTGATTATTTTAAATAAAGAATGAGTTAAAGTTTAAAAAAAACTAAGTAATTAAGCTAGTATTATACCCGTATATTTTCAAAATAAGAGCTTATAAGATTCATAAATTAAATACAGAACCAACATTAATTTCATTCAAATTCGTTCTTCTACCCTTTCCTAAGGGTAGCCTATCTCTAAATCTAAACAAATATACAAAACTATACATATTTATTATTTTTATAAAATAACAAAGGTTTTCACTTACTGGATTGGATAAACAAGGGTCCTTTTTCTATCTGGTGACGCCTAGGATACATAACAGGGTATTACGAAACCTCTTCTTACTACCCTTCCTCCGTTATTTCACACCGAAGCCTTTTTTGTTTGAATTATTGGGACACAACATTTCGTGAGCGAGACTCGTTCCGTGTTTTTCCATTTTTTTCTTGTAACTATGTTGCTTCAAAGAGGCCAGATTTTTTTATCTCAGGTCATTAATTTTCTTTTAAGTCCGTTAGTTTATTGATATTGTTCATTAAATAAGCCTGTATTTTTTTATAAATAATGTGTCGCTATTTGTCACGTTAAAAACGGATGTGACTGTTTTTGAAAAGATTTATTTTACCGATTTGTTGAATGTCAATTACTCAATAGATTACAATGTAAATTGGTATCCAATATTATCATTTAGGATATTACATAGTGTGATTAAATGATTAAATAGTATTCATTCTTTAGCTTGATTTTAAGCTTATCTAATATCCGATAGAACAAAACGATCACATGCATACGTATCATTACCACGTCAGTTTTGCATGCAACAATTTTTCGCGATTTTTAGAGGATCTATATCCTGATCTAAAATAAATATTCTTTTATATACCATGCTCGCTCCCAAAGTGAAAATTTTAATACGAGGGTTCTATTCAACTAAAATAATCGGATTAAATATTTAATATTTTTGACTGATGCTGCTTGATGGAAATTGATTTTAAATACAAAATTATTTAAAACTGATAAACTTCCAAATGTGATATCACTGTTAGCGACCCGAGTTTTGTCTTTCGGCATCTTCAGGCTACGTTATATGTGGGCAGTGCGCGAATATATAACATACTACCAATAAATCCTATTGTAACATACTATTTATACTACTAAATTAGTAACTAGTGAAATTAATAATAGGAGACAACAAAAATATCCCTAATCTATTGGAATTAAGGATCAAATATTCCCTATTATGCGCTTATTAAATGTGTGTATAAGCTAAATGTTGTTCAGTGGTCGAATGCTGACTCCTAGATTCATTGTTTTCAATTATATCTAATTTAATTACTGACAAAGATTTGTTAGATTCAAAATTGCAGTACTAGATGTTCAATGGCTTTATCATCTGGCTGACAGTCAGCTCTAATAAAGACTTCTTCTTCTTATACCATGTTCAATCCCAAAGTGGAGTATATGGATCGACACTGAAGATACCCACTCCGAAAGTAGAATATATGGATCTTCGCAATGTAAAGACGTATTGACAAATTATTTTTCACGAGCATTGTTTGTCAAACAATTTTTCAACCCGATGGACATTTTTAGATTTTTAAAATCCAACAGATGGGGAATAGAATCCGCATTCTCCGGATTTCTAGTTTACACGATACCAACTACACTGACCGACGAGATATATTTTAGTATAACTAAATAGTATTCACTCTTCAGTTTGATTTTAAATTTATGCAATATTCAAAATTATATGCATAATCAATTCGACATTCTTTTTTGCGGTAATACTTAGAAGGCCTTTGCAGCGATTGATAATTTTAAAGCTATTAAATGTATAGTTTTTATTTTATAATAATTATTTTAAAATAATTACGCTAAATGAGACTTGTTGACTACCTGATAGCTGAGATGTTAGCGTACGTACCTTGCGTCCCATCAGTGCGGGTATAATTTTCACAACTGCTGCATTTAAAACAAAATTTAAAATGCAGGACTGGATGCCCATTGGGTTGAGTAATCAATTCTCGTGAAAAATAAACTTTCAAAAAATGCCTTCGCGCGGCAGAGATTAAAAGTACGGAAAGAACTTGAGAAAGAAAATAAAAGAAAGACGATTTTCCAAGAGAGACCGTACTCTAGAAGATATCGATGGTCATAAGTTAATATCGCTTTTCATTAATTTGTTAAATTGTTGGACCAAATTTTCTTTATAAAAAAGTAAGTATTGGGATATGAAACAAAACGAAATATGTTTTGGAGTGAAGTAATGTTTATTTTCATTTAAAAAAATGCATTTCATCATCATTAATTTCTCAATATATTTTGATTTAAAACGTTGTTTGATCCTCCTGAAGAATTTAACAAACGTGTTGTCAACTTATGTCCATCGATATGTTATTTATTTTAGTTTGGGCTTAAATATTAAAGAGTCAGGTAATTCCGTTTAATACGAATATTTGCTTTATAAAAACAACTTATAATTTTCAGGTGTCAATTTAATAAAAAAAAACAGAATTGTCGATGAGACTGCGTATGTCGAAGAAAATACATGGTTTAATACATATTAATATTTAACACCAAATGTATATCTTAAATATAATAATATAATGACAATAAATTGTTTATGTTTTTATTAAAAATCTAATTAAAATTTAATATCAAACAAAAATGACACTCGTAAAACAAACATATGTAGAAATTTATATTAGATATATCCTTTAGTAATTGAAAAAAAAATAACGCTGCTCTGTAAAAGTTTTCCAGGACCTCCCTTAGAGCCTCATTCATACGTCTCACTGAACATGCGTAGACAAGGTATATTTTAGAAATATCTTTTTTCCATATCGACCGTAGAATGGTGAAAAGACGTAGCCCACAGTTATTTCTCGATAATCACATCTGTACCTCTTATAACACGGCACGTCTACAACACGGTTTCGATAAAATACGGTTGAAGAATTGTGGCATAATTTTGTATAATACGGAAATAAAAATCCAAAAATGCTGGAATAGACGCTCATTCGGTTGAACAATTGACAAACTCTTTCTTGAACAAATTCTTGTGAAAAATAATCTATGAAAAAATGTTTTACGTTGCGGAAATCTATATATCCTTCGGAGCAAGTATCTTCAAACTATTTAAATCCACATGTTTCACCATATATGGTAAGAAGGCATTAGTTTTAGTCTTCATGTAATTAAACATCATGCTTAAACATAAATAAAACAAAAACAGTGAAAACCGTTTTTTGTGGTTCTTGTAATTTTTTTTCTGTCTGGATAACGTTCATTTACTTTTATACAGTCTATATTGTACACGTAGCTTAATAAATGGAAAAAAGAGAACTGTTGTCTCACTGGTAGGCGAGAGTTTATCTAAAAACTGCGGGTTTAATTTCCACAAGTGCTAAATTATTGTAATATAAAGATGCAAGAATGGACGCCCTATGAGTAGAACAATCGCCTGCCAATCAATTCTGATTGAAAAATCTGACAAAATAAGTCTTGATAATACGAAGAACGGTATCCTTCGTGTGGTCGTATTTATTTAGATAACTGGTGTCCATATGTTTCATTTAATTTTCAAGTATAGTATAAAAAGATAACTATTTATTTTTTTGAGGGTAACGTAAAGTAAAAAAATAGTATGAAAAACAAAAATAAGGCTAGTCAAAAGTTCAATGTTTAATGTGGGCTACTTTTTTTTGGCTTTCTACGGGAAATAAATAAAGCCTAGCTACGTACAACGTATACGTCTCAACACAAAAATACCCAAGTGTTTTATATCAAATTTCTTGAATTCGCAGACAGTTTTATTTTTCTTAGCCGAAAGAGACTTTTAGAAATTATTCATAGACAGAATATATTCGGTTTCCAGGTGATTGAGTAAGCCATTTTCTTGGATAAATTCTACCCTGAGAAGGAAAATATTTTTTTTATTTTATGTATTTTTATGAGCGTAATATAAAAACTAAACAACAATGTCAGCTTTAGATTGACCCAAAATTTTGGGCCCATTTTATGAGCTTCTATTTAGGAAAAGGGTAAATGGATCAACGTAGACTATTACAAACACTTATATTATGCCTTCAGATAAAAGAAATACGATAATTTATAGATAACATAAATGAAATAAGAACATTATTATTCCTATGAAAATTACAACCATATTATTATAAATAACATACTTGTATAACTTACTTGGTAGACACTCTTTTTCCTTCTGTATATACATATTTGTTGTAATTCTTTCTTTATTATTTTTTTGTATATTATAATATGCTTTTGATATTTTCGTCACAACTGTGTGTATATCGTGTTGTTAACGTATTAAGCTTGCAATTTGTAATGTTACAACATGTAATAAATAAATAAATAAAACACATTGTATATACTGTACATTCTTAAGCAAGAAGAATGTTCCAAAGTGAGCTGAAGTTTAAATTTACAGCTATTTTTTGTGGCAAAACCAAATTTGACAATTTTGTTTACTATCATTAGTAAACATCGAAGTAAAATCATGGAAACGTACAAAATCGGATAGTTATCGTATAAGTATTAAAAGTCTACTTTAAAATAGTAAAAAATTTGCAGAGAAAAAATGGTGCTGAGTCTAAAGTGTTAGTTCATTTTAGGGCAATTTTTTTTTTTTAATTTAATTTTTGTTTCTTTTTTTTTAATGATTGGCGCTTTATTACATATAAATTATACTTATTAGGGTAGTTTTTTGTATCTAAATCGGATAAAAAAATAATCTGTCAAGTCGTATTCACATTGCGAAGATTCATATACTCCTCTTTCGGAGTGGATATCTTCACAGTGTGTAGATCCATATGCTCCACGTTGGGAGCAAACATGGTTAAAAAAAAAAAAAATCGGATAAGTTGATAATGTATTCTCATTTCTTTGTTATAGTTGGAAGTCAACGGCGACGTCACAAATAACAATTAACATAGAAGTAGTCAACACGTTAAATGCGAAAGATGAATAATGAACGTTGATTGTCAGCTAGTCATATAAATATCGAATATTATTTCTATACTTAGCCTTTTAAATGCTGGAAAGTTTTCATATGGTAGGACCCGGGGGCCAGCATCTCTATGAAAAATCAAAACCTAATAAATCTTTTATAGTGTAAATAATTCTTGACAATATGTCACGTCTTAATATTTTACCATAGTTTTAAGAGATTTCATTGTAAGTTTAGAATATTAAATTATGTTAAGCAGTCAGACTTGTCTCGATATTAAATGTAAAGTACAGTGCGTATAAGCGCTCATTTTTATAGCCCGCTTGCCGTGCAAGGGATTATAGAGCGCGTTAACTCGCGTATGACATAGAACCGGTAAAATATAATTTGTATACTGCATGACCCAAAAGTGGACCGTGGGGATTTTAAAACTGTCAAAGTAACTATTTTATAGATAGAGTATATTATAAATCTGTTGCAAAAATAAGTGTTGATCAATTGATGAGCTCATGTCTATTCTGTCCATTTTTTTAAAAATCCTGTAGCTCAACCTAACGTCTTTGCTACTAAGCGATAAAACAAAGACTCGTAACAATGAATGAAAATAATTTATATTTTTGACTGATGGTGCTTGATGGAAATTGATTTTAAATAATTTAGAATTATGAATGAAAATATTTTTAAATTTTTGATTTAAAATTATATTGAATAAAAACTTTTTCTACATTTAGTTCTTCTAATCGCTATTCCAGTAGTGAAACTATTTTTAATTTTAAAAAATATAAAAAAAAGTCCTAGAATAAAATATTTTCACCAATTCTATAAATTATTAACAGCTAAGTATGAATTTTATATTATTTATATTTTTCGGAAACTTTATAAACGAATAATATATATTATATTACCAAATTATAATCGAATGTAGCTAAGCAAAAAACGTCCAAGCCACAAATTGAAATTTCTCATTTTATTGCATATATTTTATGCTTTGAAAAAATCAACAGTTTAATATGGGAAAGACACCCAATCAGAAAAATACACCCGAAAGAAGTAATCGGTGCTTTTTTAAAATCCGCATACAACTAATTTACAAAAAATAATATCTACAAAACGTCCATGTGGTTGGAACGTTTTGGGTTTGGAGATTAAAGGTTACTTAGTTACAAATAAATTTTTGACATTACCTATTCTAAATTATAATAAATATCATAATGCCATTTTTAAATATTTTTCAATAAATAAAAGTATATATTGGTACATTGTATTGTAATGATATATTGTTTTATTTATAAACAAAAGATACACTAAAAATTACAAATTTCAAAATTTTAATTAGCACCCACAAAACGTTCAATAACTTATACTAGAAATGGTACGTTTTTCAATAATCCAATAATCAGGAAAGATGCTGTATGTGCCATGTAAGTATTTAAATTTCATATTACAGTCTTCATTATATAAAATTTATACTAAACCTTAATTCGTTTCATTAAAATTTCAATCACGTTTTTCTTTTATTTGTAACTATGTGGCTTGGACTTCTTCTGCTTAACTACATCCAATTGAGTTTAATGGGCATCTGTTTCTTATTTCATTATTAATCACATTTCTTTGGTACCTGTCCTAAAAGCTTTCGCTCCTTCCTTAAAAAAATAATATCATAGAAAAAGACAATGTTGACTTGACACTTCTCTCAAGGATTACAGTATAATCAACAAAGCTCTCGCCTAATATTAAATTATTTCCTACTTTTTATTTACAATTAAGATAATATTTAGAATTGTTGAGAAAATTACCAGCCATTTGTATTGTTACAATGTTATTTTGTAGAAGAAAAAATACAAGTTTTTCTGCTATTGTTCTTGTTAACTTTTGATCCATCTCAAACAAATGTCGGTGCTGTCGTCACGGTGTGGACTAAAGTATCCAGAAGAGTTTCGACTGATGAAATTATTCAAGTGAAACTAAAAAAAAATTAGCACTCCTTTTTCATTTTTTATTTTTATTTAAATGAATCTTTAAATAACATTAACGTTATACATCCTATTCATACAAGAGTATCTATAGTTTGTCTACAAATAAATACGCAACCAACAGGAAATAGCATTCTTTAAATTATGATAGGCCCAAGGTTCACATTATTCTATAATATATTAGTATTTTAATAAACAATATCGTTGTATTAATGGCAAAAGACGCTAAAATGAAAAAATGAGTTTTGAAATATTCGAGTTTTAATGTTTGAGATGTTTTAATGTTAAATAGATTTTACGACAATTTCTTAAAGCATAATCATTATACCTTTTGTATTTGTATTAATTGTTTTATTTACATTAAACATGAAATATATATGAGTGAGCGACTTCTTTACGTGAAACGAACTCTAATTTGTTACCTAATAATCTAATATTGCGCGCCCAATGACCCAGGCAAACTTTTTGTATGATACAAACTATGGCGGACGGAATTGTATTCGCTTCTCTTTTTTTTTTTTGTTGTGTTGGTTTTTGGGACGGAGTTTGATACACCGTAGAAAGGACATTCTCGTTTTATCCCTAGAATAACACATAACACGTCGATACGGTTTTTTAAACAATGTTGACACTAAAAGAATTTTATATCAACATTTCGAATAGGTTTTAGAAATTTGAATGTCAAATAAGCAATTTAAGAAACGGAAATGCATGCTTTATTTTTGACCCTAACTAGAATAATAATCTATTTCTATTCATCGTAATTTTTTTGGTAACGTAGAAGTTAGTATGCGCATCTCGAATCCGTAAAATTTGAGTTTTTGAGACACTAGAAGTTGACATTTTTCAGATAAGACATCGATAGCTTGAAGTGCAAATTTCCAGAGACATGATGAAATCGCCCTGCTCTATTATGATATATGCATGGCTCATATTAGTTTGAGAATTCAAAATTATTTAAATATATCGATAAAACATCCCAAAAAAATTGACAATTTCATTTGGATCTGAAACCTATACTGCAAAATATATTATCTTGCTATTGTGTATTCAGCTCAATCATAAGTATGTTATTCGTGAATATCTGTACGAATAAATCATTTAAAGTGTGTCTTTTTATATCAAAACAATCACCAAATAAGTAGAAAAATAATCAGTATTTACACACTTCTCTAAAATTTTCAAAAATGCACCTATCAAATGCGCACTTTAAACCAAAGATATTGCAAAATCACCACCGATATGCGTCTACATTATAGACTATGGAAAGGAAAAATGACGAAACCCTCAATTTTTTAAAATAGCTTACATTCAATAATTGCGATGTATACAACTTAATATACGTTCTATTAAAAATGTAAGCTCTAAATTGCGAATTAGTGTCTAAATTTACCCTTTAAGTTAAAAAAAGAATGACTTATGAAATCTACAACCAGAAAAAAGGCTTTCACTTAACCAACTTTATTGGTTTTTGTTAAATAACTTTTGATATCACATTGAGTAAATAAAAAAACCAACTGAGTCTTCATGTACTTCAAAGATGTGTATATGTAATGTTTTGACTTTCACTCAAAATCATTAAATAATTAATTAATATTTTCGACGGATGGTGCTTGATGGAAATTGATTTTAAATTCTAAAT